>PITA01004486.1:0-122857 GCA_004023965.1 Spilogale gracilis
ATTTTATTAGATTCATTGATTACAGGTATAATAGCCACGAAGATGCAGACAATTTTTCAGATAGTTTATGCTAATATAATGATTATTTGAATTGCCATCTGGAGGTGGTAGGCATTTTCCCTGCAGCATTTTGACTCTCAACTGAATCCTCCATTTAAGGGATAGAAATGTTTACAAAATCTTGCATTTTTCAGTTCTCTGCTTCCCATTTCAGGACCTTCACACCAGCTTTCTACCTTCTGTCTAGAATACTCTTCATGTTTCCAATAATGTTTTTAATGTATATGTCCATCATAGTCTAGTACATCTTTAGGGGTGGTGATCGTGCCTCCCTCATCAGTGTGCTCAGCACTTTGCATTGTGCTCGCAACTTATATAAGAAGCATGTAAAAAATATTTCTTAATGGGAAGGAAAGAAGGAGGGAGAGAAGGAAGGAGGGAGAGGGAAAGAGGAAGGCAGAGTTTACTTGGCATCCTTGTTAATTTTCAGAGGAGACTATCGAGGAAACTTGGTATAATCAAGTGACATGTTCAGTGAGTGGGACAGAGGGGCTGGAATTACGCTCCCCTGTGTGAAGCATAGGTCAACCCCTCCACGACAGGGTGCTGCTCCTTTTGCACGTGCTTCTCATATCAAGAGAGCAACCTTTTCTTAATTTTCTGCACTAGTAGAGCAGAGCCGTGTATGTGTTATGGCCCATATGTTGAAACTTGTTTATCTACAGCTCGCCAGATGGTCCCTCCCCGCACAAAAGAAGCCATTCTGAAACTTTCAAGGGGTCAGTGTCTTTAGGAAGCACTGGGAGAAATGCATGTTATAATCATTCCTCCTTTAGTTCAAGCAATATAGATCACAAAAGGGAAACCTAGTCAGACATTTGGTGTGAAGCAGGCGGACCCCAAGAACCAACTCAGGAGATCCAATTCCCGGAGACAAAAGTTCATTTAACTGGATTTCTATGTATGTATGTATGTATGTATGTATGTATTTATCTATTTATTTCTTTATTTTAAAGATTTTATTTATTTGACAGAGAGAAACACAGCTAGAGAGGGAACACAAGCAGGGGGAGTGAGAGAAGGAGAAGCAGGCTTCCCGCGGAGCAGGGAGCCTGACACAGGGCTGGATCCTGGGACTCTGGATCATGACCTGAGCCAAAGACAGATGCTTAATGACTGAGCCACTCAGGCACCCCTGGATTTCTCTTTAATCTTGCTTTGGCTACATCTTCTCTGGATAATCCAAGTAATAAAGAAATTATTTAAAAAATTTTGCTTTTTGAGCTCATGCTGGCTAAATAATTTTTTTTTGAGAAAACATTGCTTATGCAGTCCAAGCAACAGAGATGTGATGTGATCATCAATACAAGATGTAAAAGCAAAATTTACTATGCTAATCAGAAGCAGAAAATGAGAGATATTGACAGCCATCGAAAGTAGACTTGCAGACAACAATTATGTTGGGTATTTGGCATTAAAAACATGTTGAGTGGAGGGAATTAAGACATATTGTAACTATGGCTCTCTGAACACACATGAAATCTTAGATTCTATTCGAACTATAAAATTTATGCTCAGAGATCATAGAACAAAAGGAAAGTAACGGACAAGAAATATTCAAGAGGCTGTAAAGAAAGGAAAGTCTAATGCATGGTTCTTCCTCCAAGAAATTCATTTTTCCACTTACTCATTTATTCCCGTACATATTTATTAATATGTCAGAGTCTGAGCACTAGAACCTAGTGGTGAGTAAGAGAGTAATGATCTTCATTCTTGTGAAACTAAAAATCTATCAAGGAAGCTGAATGTTACACAAATGATTCAAATCCAGTGTAATATGTGTTATGATAAGGCAAATGCAAGGAGGTTCAGAAAGAAGTGCACACTTCAAAATATTGATGAGAACACTTAAATCTCACTGGAGGAGAGACCTGATCATCCAAAGTAGCAGATGGTAAGAAATATCTAGACTTTATCTTTGATGTATATTATGTAATATCTTTAATCGTGCCAAATTACCTTTCTTAAATACGTTTTGATTGGCTATTATTAAAACACTCTTTATTCTTTAAATCCACAAGTCTCACCATGGGAGAGATGCCACAGAGCAATGACAAGACAGCAGAAAGTCTGCTGTGAACATAAAAGCTTGTCACCTGTAGGAAAAAAGGTATAACCGTATCCACAAAGAATTGTAGAATCTCATGGATGATCTAGAGTAAACTTCTACTGTTTAGCAGGTGAGAACCTGCTAAAGTAGAGCTGTGGTTTTGTCTGAATTTGTTTAAAAATGCGTGGTGGAAAGCCATGCTATCTTTGGTGAAGAGATTTTAAAAACTGTCGTGTAGCTGTGCGTTCGCAAAATACAATAAATTAGAACGGATTAGAAGCAAGTGAGATAAAAATACAAAATGTAAGTCCAATTTTTTTTATTAGGGTAAGTAGACCTAAAATTACAGTTAAGTAAATATGGTCAAAACAAACCTAACATGGAGAAACAGGAAAAAAAATCACAAACATTGGCCATTGTCTCCTGCAAGTGTACAGTTCGGGAAAATGATGCCATTCCTGGGCTGAGAAATGACCAGCGCAATCAGAACGTGTGCACAACGCTCTCCCCCAGGACGCGGTGCTGTGCAGGAGGCAGAGGCTGTGCCCACCTGGTGGGGGAGGGCGGGGCTTGGCTGCGAGCCATGCGGAGGAGTGGCCTGCAGTCACCAATCAGAGCCAGCAAACAGTCCGACTTTCCCCCTGTGTTCCTCCTCTTTAATTATCCACAATTAAGTTGAATCCAACACAATTAAGTTGAATCAGGTCAGAATGCTGACCTGAAGGCACTGAAAAGTATTTAATTTTTAGAATGATTATATTAACCAACTGTGCTTAAATATGGCAAAGAAAGAGACTAAATTGTGAAGTGTCAGTAGATAGTTTGAAGGTGAAAGTTTGTGATATAGGAAAAGTGAAGGTCAGTATGAAGTGACCACTCTGCCTTCTGTCTTAAACCCAGAGTGCTCGAAACTTCACTCTCAGTAAAAATTATCTAGGAAGCTTGTTTTTTTTTAAGGACTTTTTTTTTTTTTTTTTTTTTTTTAAGGAAGCTCCATGTCCAACATGGGGCTTGAATGCATGACCCCAACGTTAAGGGACACTCAGTTGCCTGACTCAGCCAGCCAGCCAGGCACCCCTAGGGAGCTTGTTAAACGTGAAAATTCCTGGGCCCATTTTCAGAAATTCTGATTCGTGATGTCCTGGGTGCTGCAGTGGAGGGTGAAGAGGGCCCGTTATCCAACCAACTGGGTGATTCTGGTACAGCTGAGCTGGCTTCCAAGCGTTGAGAATTGCCATTCCCAGCCATGCTGGCAAACTGAATCATGTAGCTGATTTTGTGTGCAGTTATTGTGGAGAAGCATAATGAATATGAAATAATAGTATCTAAATCATTTGTATACAGTTCTAGCATCTTGTCAGAAAAATACATGAGATACTCACAAATTCTCTCACATAGTCTTTAGTACTCAGTTCCTGCACCAGAAATCCAGCTATTTTTGTTGAAGAAAATAACCCCGAGATCACCTTAGCTCATTTTCAGTTATATGTAAGGACATACAGATTTTGGTTTTAAGTGCAGACCTGGCTAATTCCTACATTATTAACTTCCGGCATTAACTAATTAATATCAGTGCTAGCACAAGGTCAGCTGAGAATCAATGCCTCACCTGTCTCCATGCCAAGCAGCTGATCAAATGTTTGTCGACAAAGCAAAGACTAGATTTTTGAAAATATGTGTTAGATATTAGCCATTGAAAATGAGATGTTGACCTTGGCCAAGGTCCATGTTTTTATGTGTGTGAGTGTGTGTGTGTTTTATGGCAGTGATTAATTCAGCTCACACAGGTTGAGTGTTTCTTACTCATCAGTCACTCTGATAATCCTCACAACAGCCCTATGAGAGGGCTTTTATCTCCATTTTGGGAGGGACCGGATTTGTATGGAATTCAGGGACGTTAATCTATAAGTAGCAGATCTGCCTCCAGCTGAGCTGTACTTTTCCTTACATCTTCCCTTCCATTTCACAAAATACATCTCAGTGCTACCGACTGGATTTGTAGGTTTGGAAGTAGGCATCTGAACTCTGAAAAACTCTTGGGTCACTGAATTCCCCGTGGTAGTTGTTAAGGTTAAAGCCTGGATAATGTGAAGAAGGCAAAGGTTGTGATTTCTACTTCTTAATCTTATTCTTGGATTCCTCCATATCCAGGTACCTAGCATCTCAGTGTTTTCTCCCGGTTTGTAATTCTATTGCAGCTTGCCTGTGATGGTTAATTTTATGTGTTAATTTGACTGGATTACAGTGTGCCCAGAGATTTGGCTAAACATGATTTCTGGGTGTGTCTGTGAGGGAGGGTGTTTCTGGATGAAATTAGCATTTGAATCCATAAACTGAGTAAAGCAGATCACCCTCCCCAGTGTGGGTGGGCTACCTCCAATGCCTTAAGGGTCTGAATAGAACAAAAAAATTGGAGAGTGGGAGAATTAACTCTCTGCCTGACTGGCTGAGCTGGAACATTGGTTTTCTCCTGCCCTTGGACTGGGACCACCAGCCTTCTGGTTCTCAGGCCTTTGGACTTGTACCGAACTACACCACCAGCTCCCCTGCGTCTCCAGCTTGAAGACAACTGGTGGTTCTTCTCAGCCTCCATAATCACGTGAGTAATTCTTTATAATAAATCTCTCTTTCTGTATATGAAACTCTATGTAGATTATATGGATGTATAACTATATCAATAGAATATTGGATTACGTTGATATAAAGATGTATATGGGACATATATATATATATATATATATATATATATATATATATATATCTCAAAACCTATGTATAATATATATATAATAACCTGCTGGTTCTGTTTTTCTGAATAAACCTAGAATGCTGCCCTAATTGCTATTACCTCTATGATATGTGCCTTTCTAGATTCTTGTTAAAACTTACCTCTTCTGTGCCCCACTCTTTTATCTTTTGCTGTCTCTACACTGTCAGCCAATGAGTCAAACACAGTAATCCACATGCAGGGGTAATGTCCCCTTCATACAACCTATGTCGTTACACCGAGACAAGCAAGCCCTTGGATTAATGTCTGAACCTGAGGGAGGGTGGATAGGAATTTCAGACAGTGTGACCAGTTGGTGGGGGCATCACATCACACCTGTGTGCCTTCTTCATTGTCTAGGATTCAGGGTTGTACAGCCGGTTAGTTACTTACGGACCTCCAGGGGCCCCTGCAGCTCAGAGCTTTCTGTTACCCAGATCCATCTATGTGACATAGGCCAGGTCTTTCTTCTGTGCTCACAATGGAGCTAACAACTCACTTTTAATTTAATTTGTTTATTTAATTTTTTTAAAAGATGTTATTTTTAAGCAATCTCTACACTCAACATGGGGTTCAAACTTACAACCCTGAGATTAAGAGTGCGGACTCCACCCACTGAGCCAGGCAGGTGCCCCAACAATTATTAGCTTTTGAAAGTGAAAATGAATAAGGGTAATTAAATAACACCTGAGAAATGTCAGGGAGGCTTGGCCAGTTGCCCCATCCTAGTTTCTGTGGAGATATGCTCCTGTGAGACAGCGTCAGCCGCTCTTCTACCGGAAGAGAGCAATTCCTGGGAAGGATATTTACTGTCATCCCAATTTTTCCATCAGTTTCCTCATCAATGGCTCTGAATGAAATGTTAGAATATATTTTGGAAGTGGAGATAGAATTACCACCTGAGACTATTCTGGGTACGTGAATCAAAGATTACTCTTTGTACTGCTTATTCTCCTGGCTCTTAGAAATTTAATTGCAGCAAGTTTTTAAATATTGGCTTTTAACTTATTTATAAAAAAGAAAAAGATTTAGTTAATTAAATCAATTAAGAGAAAATTGGACCTAATTCCCATTCATCCATTTGGATCATGCTTAGAACACAGATTTTTTTGGATGGAAACCATCCCTTAAATATTAAATATTATAACATAAATTGTAGTGAGGCACACAAATTTACAGCCTTCTAAATTTAGTAACTTAGACTGAGATAGAATGTCTTCACTTACATATCACCACACAAAGATAAAAAGGACATCCATTTATGTAACTTATCTACCATTGGTGAGGACTGATGAGAAAAAGACTTATGCTTTCATGAAAAGAATTCATAACCAGAGTTTTAGAATGATTTTATTAGATAAATCTGAGCTTCTAAAAAATAAAGCAGAGTTTTTAAATTTATATTTCAAAAAAGTGGAAAAGAATGAAGTGTAATAAACACCCATTCGTCCATTATTTGTCATTTTGTCACATTTTCAAGTCCTTATTAATACAAAATTTAATAATTAAGGACGTCTTTTGTCCCCTTTATTTGAGGTGTCTGATTCTAGGCAAGCTGTCTAATTTCTGTTTCTGTGCATCCATCATTTCCTTTGTAAAATGGGGACAATACTGTCCACTACCTTTTGGGGTTGTTGAAAGGCATGAATGAGAAAGTGTGAAGAACAGAGAACGGACTGCACTGGTGCCCTTCTCTGCGTATTGTTTTTACTCCTCCTTCTCCATTGCATTCTTCTGCCATAGATGGACACTTTCCTTAAGTTATTCTACATCCTTCTAATCAGTGTTTGTCTGCTTTTTATACGTGATGATTGTTTGTTTTTTTAAAATTTCCTTAACTGTGTACATTTTACATGTTTGCCATACTGTGTCTGCCATCCTTTTGCAACCTGCTTTTTCCTCAGTGCTAGGTTTTGGAGATCTCTTCCTCTTGGGAGTTACAGATCAGGTTTATCTATTTTAATTGCACTATAATACTTGGCTAGCTGAATATTTAGTGACTCATTCCTCCATTTTTGCTCCGATGGGCATTTAGTTTATGTCTAGATTTTTGTAACTATATAAAAAATGCAGCTGTGATCATTTATGGACGTGTCACCCTATGTGTTTAAGGAATGTTTCTGCTTTATGGGGCTTCCCAGCCCTTTTCACTTGGGTCCCTCTGCCAGATGGATGTTGCTGTGCCTCTAAACTAAGGCTACCCTGAGAGCTGAAGAGGTCAGTCTCTTGTGACACAACTGTAATCCGTTTACCCATTTAGTGCAGACCTGTAGGAAAACTCTGTCCAGAATACTGGCCTTCAAATCAAGGTATGTGCGCCGTGCCAACACCCACCCCCACCCCGCTTCATACACACATAGGTGTGCGCACACACACAGTGGAACTTTCCTAGTATGGATGGTTGTTAGCACAATGGATATCCACATTCTAAACATGACAGGCCCAAGGGCCACATGCACAGTCCATGTCCTCATTCACTATCACTTCCTCCCAATTGTCCAAAAGAAAGGTCTCTTACCCACCCAGGATCTTAATACAGTGCGGTGCCCCAAAGGGACAATTCAAAATATTTTGGATCCACAGAGTCTGCTTTAATTGAGGTCTGTAAGTCTATAGTAGAGCCTCATGTCTTTCCTTGCACATATTTCTGTTAAAGGCAAAAACTTGGATGGAATTTAAAATTCAGATAAAAGACTGTCTAAGATAAAAAGATGTCTAGTTAAATTTGAATTTCAGATAAACAACAGGTAGTTGTGTATTATTTTAATATAAGTATATCCCTAAATAGTATGTCTCAGTATGTGCCATGGGAACATTTATATTAAAAAATTGTTGTTTGCTGAAATTCAAATTTAAAGGGGCATCGTGTGTGTGTGTGTGTGTGTGTGTGTGTGTGTCTATGTCTGTGTGAGAGACAGACAGACAGACTGACCGAGTGAAAGAGAGTAGAAAAAACTTATGTTGCAAGTAAGCTGGTGCTTTATATCTTCTCAAACCTTTAATCAGATTTGTAGAAGAAATATTTCCATTACCTTTGCAAAAATATTATTGAACATTATGAATCCATATACAGTCTTCATTTGGACTTAAATTTCCTGCTCATTGTCACCCATTAACCAATTCTCAGCTCATTTGTTCATTTTTGTCATGTACTTACTAGATTTATATAACTTAGGCATATTTAGTGGAATTTATTATAAAAAATGCACCTAATCATTACTATCCTGTTGGTAAACTTCATACTGCTAGTGACCTTATTCTTTTTATCTTGTTGTTAATTCCATGAGTCCTGTTTCATTTTAGCAATAAGCAATATTCATAACTGGATACATGAACTAAATGAAAAAAATTCTCCATCCATTCCATCAAAAAACATTTCCAATAAAAATTTACATTTTTACATTTAATACTTATCAATATGTGAAGTACATTTTGGTTTTGGCCAATAGTAATTTAGTAGTAATTCATATAATAGCAATTAGACTTAACAGTTATTAGCAATGTGAATCACTACTTAAAATAGTGGTTTATTGATAATTTTTTAAATCAAGAAAAACATTTTTTAAGAAAAAATTTTTAATTGCCTGAGTCATAAAGGTACATTTTTTAACTTTTTGCAATTTATCATTATTATGCACATATCTGTAACAGGTGATAAATTGATCAAAATAAGATGTTCAAACTTAAAAACACATTACGTTAAGATAAACTTCAGTGGGATGTGGAATGGAAATACAAATTTAAAAAAAAGACACAATTTTCAAGTGTTAAATGAGAGTAGTTTGTGTAATTTTAAAATAGTATTTGTTATGTGATACACTTTTGAACAGAGTTAAATGAATGACATCACTGTTTTATCTTTTAAATGTCAGTATTTCTAACAATTGCAAACTTACATCTTCTGAAACTATTTGCATTTATGATTTAAAATTTTACATATCTAAAATTTACAAGTGGCTGCATAGTTTTTCAAAATTACCTTATGGAGTACATGTGCAAAAAATGTAGGCACCTAACAGCTCTATAGTTTGCCTGATTGCTGTGTAGGAGGCAGTGCATATCCTTAACTAGATTTTGCCTGACTCTGAGTCGTTGCCCCATTTTACACTCCCACTAACAGTACATGAGAGTTCTTACAGTTTCACATTTCTTCAAACTCTTAGCATTCTCAAATACTCAACTTTTAAGGTTTTGCCAGTTTGAAGGGTGTCAAATGCTAGCACTTTGTGGTTTTAGGTTTGCGCTTTCCTTGTTACTGGTGGGGTTGAACTTCTTTATCCTATGTGCTTTGGCCACCTGTCATTTCCTCTTCTGCGGGCTACCTTCCTCATAACTCTGCCTATTTTCAATTGTTAATGTACATATTTGTAACATGGGGAGCTCGTTTTTACAATATGTTGATATTTGCGACTTATTTTGGAGCAAACACGTTTATACTTCTCTACCTACTCAGTATGACATAGAATGTGTGCATCAAACATTGCATATGTGCACGACTGAATTCCTGGGAATAATTGTCCAGGGTTGCTGTTGCAGGTAGGTGGATCTTTCTAGACTTGAATGATCTTAGGTGGTGGTGGTGGGGGAATAATATAAATATGAGTCTATTTACTTACTTTCCACAACAATCTGTATTAATCCACTACCAAAGGAAAGTAGAAAACCCTCAGAATGGGGTTATTTTTCAGATAATTTTCATCTTAAGTGCATTATATTTTTTAACTCTGAAATATTAAGAAATTATGTTGGTAAAGCGGTTGTTCGAGGGGGGTGGACACTGTTGGCAAAATGCACCATCACAGCTAATCTTTAGGGCACACCAGAGATACTCAGGTGAGAGAAAGTCCTATAACAATGACCACAGTCTTGGAGATCTTTGCATGTAGAATAATTCCTATAATCTGGGAAGTGGAGGGGAGGTAGAGAGAGGAGAGAGTTGCAACAGATTTTCCAGTATGAACAGTGCACAGGGTGCAAAGCAGTGACTCTTTGTGATCCTTTTTAATCTACTTTTTTCCCCCTTCTTTTTTTTTTTTTCCCCCTTCTTGACAAATTTCAATAATTACAATTATTGGGAAAAATAGGATTCATTTTTGTTTAAAATCACTTGGCAGACATCTTTTGAAATGATTTTTTCCCCAAAAAAGTTTAACTGAATTTTTATAAAGCAATTTTTCCACAACCAACTAGAGTCAGCACATTCCTTTTTGGTAACTTTCAGGAGAATCCGTAATTGATCAGAGGAAAGCAAAACCATATCCCTACACCCATTCCTACTTGAGAAAAGTATGCCTGGTTTTGAATGCAATGTATCTCTGTGGTATCTGGCAAAATTGAAACTGAAAATTGTTAAGCAGATTCTAATGATTTGGGAAATTCTGGCTTGCTTCTCACCACTGACGTGCAGAAATGTGCTGAGATTCTGACCACTGACTTGCAAGAATGTATTAAGATTCTCACTGCTGACATGTAGGGATGTGCTAAGATTGGCCTCATGCACAAAGTGTTCAAGAAATAGGTTCACCTAAATAGGGTTAAAACTGTATGAAACCCAGGTGTCCCTAGTCTTCACAGATCTGTCCTCTCCTTGGACACCCTGAGTCACTGGGGCAGCAGGGAATCCTGCCTTCATTATCTTTCCCTCCCCAGGTATCTGAGAAATTTAAAAGTGGCTGCTTAGTTTTTCTTTTTTTCTTTTTAAAATTTTATTTACTTACTTGACAGAGGGAAACACAGCTAGAGAGGGAACACAAGCAGGGGGAGTGAGAGAGGGAGAAGCAGGCTTCCCGCTGAGCAGGGAGCCCGATGTACTGGAACTCCAGGATCATGACCTGAGATAAAGGCAGATGCTTAATGACTGAGGCACCCAGGCACCCCAGTTTTGCAAAAATGACTTTATGGTGTACACATGCAAAAATGTAGGTGGCAAACAGCTCTACAGCGTGTCCAAAGTGAGAAACCATCCATGTCCCTCCTTACCGCATGTTGATTGTTCCTTATCACCTCAGTCAACTGTCCACCCTTCTTAATCTTAGGTCATTTCTTGATGCTTGGTGGCCATCCTCACCTTCCTGCTGCTCTTCTATTTCTGCTACACAACAAAAGTAGGTTCGGGCCTCACTTATGTTGAAGGTGAGATCAGGCTGTCACATTGAGCAAAATTGCATGTGTGTCTACAAAGGAATTACAAAATAGAAGATATGACAGCGGATCACTGCCCCTGCAGTCCACTGGCCACACCTGTCTACGACAGGGAATTTTCCGGAGCTCTCACCTGAGCTCGCAGCTCCACCAGCCTCTACAGTGGGACAGGCCAGGCTCTGTTCATCCTGCTATCATGTCACATGAAGGAAGATCAGTCGGTTCTAAAGCTGTGTTTATTACCTCATCTGTTCTAATATGCCACCGGTTGTAAGATGTGGCATTATTCTGTGGGCCTGTCACCCGGTCAGGGATTTATTTCCACAGGTGCTAGCTACAAAGGTGTGAGGGAACCACAAAGGCAAGTTCAGAAACCTGGGGCTAACATCGGAGAAGCTGTCACCGCCTCAATAAAAGAATGAAAAGCAGGAGATGTTGCAGAAACTTGTAAGGAGAGAGAATCTAAAGCAGCTGCCTGAGTCCGGTGCGCTGCCAGGGAGAGAACCAGCAGTGTGTGCTCCGCCCTTCCTCTCCTCCCTCCTTCCCATCCCCTGCCAGTCCTCCCCATGGGGAGGTGAGGCAGAGGGCAGAGGGGCAGGTGTGCATGGTGTCAAGATCACAAGAAATGTGGAAGGTGGACCTGGATGGACAAATAGGAGACCTTTAAGAAGCCACTACAAAGGAAGGAACTCTCCAAGTTAAACTACGAGTCGCTGCTCCCTTTACTGCCTAGAATTTTTGGTTTCTACTTATTGAAATAAAGAACGCTGTTAGGCATACAAAGAAAGGGATTTATTTTTATCACATAGTACCTTTCTGAATTTGAAATAACTTTACAGGGCGCCTGGGTGACTCAGTCGTTAAGCATCTGCCTTCGGCTCAGGTCAAGATCCGAGGGTCCTGGGATCAAGCCCTGATTCGGGCTCCCTTGTCAGCAGGAAGCCTGCTTCTCCCTCTCTCACTCCCCCTGCTTGTGTTCCCTCTCTTGCTGTGTGTGTGTCTCTCTCTCAAAAAATATTTTGAAAAAATAAAAAATAAAATAACTTTACATGTCAATGCCATATAATACTGTAATCATTCTGAAAACATTTCATGCAAGATGTTTTTTTTTCCAACAGCCACAATAATAGTTCTTGTTCCATATGTGCTTCTAGAACCTTCTACTTCCACATGAAGAGGGAAAGCCTATTTCCTCCTGCTTATATCTGGGCTAGTTTGAGACTTGCTTCTAAGCAATAGAAAGCATCAACTCTGGCCATGATTTCTGAAGCTAGGTCTGAAAAGATGATGCCTATAGCCCTTGGCTTGCTGGAATGTTTGCTCTGGAACCCAGGGCCTCTGTCTTAGCAGTCTCAGTGGTCTGTGGCTGCCATGTTGTGAGGAAGCCCAAACTCACCCAACTCCTGAGGGATCACGTGAAAAAGCCCACTACACGAAGGGAGAAAGAAGCTTTACCGGTTTCCAGCTGCTCCTGCTGCCCCCACCTCTGCTGGGTCCATTCAGTATCGCATGAGATATTTCTTAACAAAAACCACCCAGCCCAGCCCTTCCAGAATTCCTGGCCCACAGAAACTGTGAGGAATAATAAAAGGATTGTTGTTTTAAGCCACACACTTTTGAGGTGATTAAGTGATACAGCAGTATGAAACAAAGCAATTCTAAATGTCAATTACACGCCACAGATGGAGAACAGTAATGTGTCTAGTTAACCAAAGTCATGACAATACGAATAACCATGGCCAAGTCTGCTCACGCACAGGCAGTGACAACTCTGTCATGTTGGTCCCCTGGACAACAGCAATTGTGAAATGCCATCTATTTTAAGATGTGTGGCAGTGGAAGAAAACATTCGCTACTTAGCATTGAAAAAATGTGGTAAAATTGGTGCAAAGGAGGGACAAAGACAGTGAAAAGAGTTAGGGAACTGGTAGGTAAGGAGACTCATTTTGTCATTAAGATGATACATGCTCATTAACAAAAAAATAACAAGACAAAATATAAAAACAAATGCAGAAAATCTACTAAGACAATAAAACCACCCAAATCTCACCAACCAGAGATAAACTGCTAAATTTCTAAATGTACATGGACACACATATAGAAATGTGGGCATATGCATGCTTTATAAATACATTCATCCTACACGACAACCTGTTTTTTTCTTACTTGAAAACATGTTGATTTCATGTTTCTGCCTCAATAGATAAAATACTACCTTATTTCTTAATGATAGAATATCTCATTTACTTAACCAACCATTTAATTGGTGGATATTATATTTTGCTTTATCTTTTTGATTTTGCTTGTACGGTGATGCAAACAGATGTATCTATGCACATATGTTTTCCCTATTCTGTAACTATCTCTTTGTGGAGAATTTCTAGATATAAGATTTTTAGATTGAATGGATTGCTCAATTATAATTGTGATTGATAAAAATGTCTCTTAGAAAGGTTATGTCCATTCATACTCTAATCAACAGCTTTTGAAAATGGCAATATTCTGTCTCCTTTGCCAAGGAGCAGTGCAGAGCATATCATCCCAAAGTATGCTGCTTTAGTATATTGATTATTTTGAATTAAAGGCATTTGAACAATGGCAGGTGCATGATGGGTACTCTGACCCTCCTTTTTATTCCTGAAGGTAAGAGATAAACCTCCCATGTGAAAGGTGTCCCCCCCGTACCAGGAGGAAGGGAAACATTCTTATCACCAGTGACAGGGAACTGAGGCAGAATGAAATCTGTTCAAGCAGACTTAATTAAAATAAATCTTCCTTTGGGCTCCCCATATAGTTACTTTTCTATAATTGCCTCTCTGTTTTCAACCAACTATAAACCCTGTAGGTTTTACTAGTTCTTTGGGTCTCACTCCTTAGGAAAGCTCCTACGTCATGTAAAACTTAATATAAATGTGTATGCTTTTCTCCTCTTAGTATGTCTCATGCCAGTTTAATTCTCAGGCCCAGCTAGAAAACTCTATGAGGGTAGAGGTAAAAATTTGCCTCCCCTATACCAACATTTGGCTTATCATTCATCTGATGCCAATATTACAGCTTTAAAATATTTCTTTTAAAAAGCTGTAGGATACAAAATCAAGATACAAAAATCCATTATGTTTTAATACATTAATGAGACTGTCAGAAAGAGAAATTAAGAAAACAGTATCACATATAGTTGCATCAAAAAGAACAAAATACTTAGGAATAAATTTAACCAAAGAAGTGAAAGACCTATACACTGAAAATTATAAGACATTAATGAAAGAAACTGAAGAAGACACAAATAAAAGATACTCTGTGCTTATGGATTAGAATAATTAATATTGTTAAAATGTACATATTATTCAAAGTAACCTTCAGATTTAATGCAATCCTTATCAGAATTCTAATGGCATTTTTTCACAGAGCTAGAACAAACAATCCTAAAATTTGTATGGAACCACGAAAGACCCCAAATAGCAAAAGCAATCTTGAGAAAGAAGAATGAAGCTGAAGGCAGTGGTCTCCCAAATTTCAAAACTATATTCCAAAGCTATAGTAAACAAAACAATATGGTTTTGCCATAAAAACACACAGAGATCAATGGAACAGAATAGAGTACCCAGAAACAAATGTTGCCAATGTGGTGAATTAATTTATGACAAAGGATCCAAGAATACACAATGGGAGAAAGGACAGTGTCTTCAATAAATGGTGTTGGGAAAACTGGACAGTCACAAAAACAATGAAACTGGACCAGTATCTTATACCATGCACAAATATTAACTCAAAATGATAAAGACTTGAACATAAGGCCTGAAACTATAAAACTCCTAGAGAAAATATATGCAATAAGTTCCTTGACATAGGTCTTGAAGATGATGATTTTGGATTTGACACCAGAAGCAAAAGCAACAAAAGCAAAAATAAACAAATAGGACTACATCAAACTAAAAAGCTTTTGCATGCAAAGAAAACCATCAACAAAATGAAAAGGGATTAAACTACTGAATAAGAGAAAATATTTGCAAATCATGTGTCTCTGGTAAGGGGTTAATATCCAAAATATAGAAAGTACTTGTACAATTCAATAGCAAGAGAATATGGTTAGAAAATGGGCAGAGGATCTGAAGACTTTTTTCCACAGAGGGCAGTACAGATAGATGACCAAAGATACATGAAAAAATGCTGATCACTAATTATCAGGGAAATGTACCTGTTTGAATAGCTATTGTCAAAGAGGTAAGAGGCAACACATATTGGCAAGGATGTGGAGAAAGGGAAACCATTGTGCACTGTAGGTGAGAACATAAATTGGCAGTTATTACAGAACACAGTATTGGAGGTTACTTGAGAAATTAAAAATAGAATTAATATCTGACCCAGCAACCTCACTTCTGGGTATTTATATGCAAGAAACAAAAACACTCAAAAAGATATATGCACTCCCATGTTTATTGCAGTGTTATTTACAATATACAAGACATAGAAACAACCTAAATGTCCACCGACAGATGACTGAATAAAGAAATGTGGAATATATACACCATGGAATGTTATTCTGCCATAGAAAATGGAATGAGATCTTGCCATCTGCAATAACATAGATGGACCTTGAGGACATTATGCTAAGTGAATTAAGTCAGAGAGAAAAGGCCAAATACTATATAATCTCACTAATATGTAGAGTCGGAATACAAAAACAAACAAACCTAAAAACAAACAAGCTCACAGATGTAGAGAACAGCTTGGTGGTTTCCAGAGGTAGAGGTTGGGGTGTGAGTGAAATGGGTGAAGGTGGTCAAAAGGACAAACTTCCAGGTATGAATAAATAAGTCATGAGGATGTAATGTACAGCATGGTAATGATATTAATAATACTGCATTGCATACTGAATGTTGCTAAGAGTAAATCTTAAAAGTTCTCATCATAAGAAAAAAGAATTCTGTAACTATGTATGGTAATGGATTTTAACTAGGCTTATTGTGTTGATTATTTCACAATATATACAAATATCACATCACCAAATTGTATACTTGAAACTAATATAATGTCGTATGTCAGTTATGCCTCAATTTAAAAATAGAGGGCGGGGGGAATTTACCATAAAAATTATTTTATTTTCATTTTAGAAAATAAACTGTATGTATCATGTTTTTGGTCCATTCTAATTTATTTTGCTTATAAATTGTCTATAGTCTTTGACCATTTAAAAAAATAATTGATATGTAAAAGCTCCTCATAGAGTGGCAGTAATTCTTTGCTCAACATGCATGTTACTAAATGGTTTTTCCTAAGTCTCTTAAACTTGTATAATTGTGGTATTTTGTTTTTGTTTTTGCTGCCAGGAAATATTTAACTTCTATATAAATTTCTATGGTTTCTGGCTTTGGTGTCAAGTTAGGAAAGAGACATTCCACTCTGTTATTCTTGGGAGTGTTTTCTCACACTTTTTTTCATTTTTTCCATTTATCAATGCTCTTTATCTGACTGGAATTTAATTCATGAAATGTAACTGTTCCCTAAGTTGGCTAGCTGGTTGTCCCAGACTATTTAGTGAATGATAATTCCTTCCCCTGTGATTTGAAATGGCACATTTATTCTCTAAATTCTCATGATACTTGAGCATTTCTGGGATTTTTGACTCTACTCTTCGGCAGTCTGTCTGTCCTTCCCGTGCCAGTACCGTGCATACTGTTCTTGTGGCTGTCCTTAATATTATTGTGACATTATAATTGGGATGAATATGTATTTTTTATTTTTTTGATTTGGGTTTTTGTTATTAGTTACTATGTAAATATGGTAATTTTCTTACTAGTTATGGTTGGTATGTGAAAAGAGCAATTTCATTTTTGTATCTTTATTTTGAAACTAGCTATCTTATGATTCTCTTAAAGTTTTGCAGTTTGTTTTCCTGGAGTTCTCAAGTAGAAAATTATATTTGCTGGAAATACTAATCATTTTGCATTCTCCCTTCAAGCATGTCTGCTTTGTTTCATTTTCTTGATTAATTGCATTTTCTTCAATGTTTAGAATGATACTAAATAATTGTATTGGTCTGAGATATCCTTATCTGATTTCTGGCTTTAAAGAAAATATTACCATTATTTATCCAGGAAGCATAATGCCAGTTTTAGAGTTATAGTGTATATTATTTTTTAATATTCATGCAATATCCATTCAATCCTACATTACAACTTTCTTTTTTAAAGTCTCAAATAGATCTGGAATCAAACAAATGTTTTTGGCAGTTAAGAGAGTATGGTATGTTAATTTATTTACTAATATCCAATTATCCGTGTAGTCTAGAATGAATTACACTTATTCGTGATCTCTTATCCTTTCAGTATTCCATTCAGTTATTTCTTCTAATATTTAATTTAGGATTTTTTTTTATCAATATTCATAAGTGTGGTTAGTAGATTTCTTTTTGTTAAGGTTTGGCAATAGGGTCCTGTTGCTTATAACATGTAGTTGGAATGTATCCTTTTCCTTTAAACTGTTCCAAGTCTCCATAAAGAAGTTTATCCTATTTGGCTTTTGAAGATTGGGTGCCTGTGTGGCTCAGCCATTAAGCGTCTGCCTTCTGCTCATATCTCATATCGTGATCCCAGGGTCCTGGGACTGAGTCCCACATGAGGCTCCCTGCTCAGTGGGAAGTCTGCTTTGCCTCTCCCTCTCCCTCTGCCTCCTCCCCTTCTCCCCACTGCTCGTGCTCTCTTACTCACTCTCTCAAATAAATAAATAAAGTCTTTTTTTTAAAAAAAAGGATTTTCTCACATGGGTCTTTTTGATAGGTGGCTTAAAAAAAAACAAAAAAAAACTTTTTTGTTTCCTTCTGACTTTGGTTTCAAGGTAAGAAACACTTTCCAATTTAAATTTTATCAGAAGTGTTTGATCACACTTTTGTATTGCCTATTGAAAATGTCTATCTTTAGCCAATTTTGTGCTTGTTCTTTAAGTAGATATTATATCATATTTTGGGTTAAATACTAATTAAATATTTTATGCTAATATTTTGATAAGGGATGTAGTCTTCAAGCAGCACAACTCTAACAGCAACAACGAAACATGTGACTGAGTTGACCGTAGCTGAGTTAAATTTTAACTGGTGACAGCTACTCTCATTTCAAAGTTAAATATTATTATATAAGAATTGCCCTACATTTGCAAGTCTCAAAAAAACTTTTCCTCTTTATGGATTTTTTTTTTTTAAAGCTTTTTCCCTTGGGGCGCCTGGGTGGCTCAGTCGGTTAAGCGTCTGCCTTCATCTCAGGTCATGATCCCAGGGTCCTGGGATGAAGCCCTGCATCAGGCTCCCTGCTCAGCAGGAAGCCTGTTTCTCCCTCTCCTTCAGCCGGCCACTCCCCCTGCTTGTTCTCTCTCTCTGTCAAATAAATAAATAAATCTTAAAAAAAAAAAAAGCTTTTTCCTATTTCTCCTTTGGAGATACATGGATATCTGATTTCACAATTCTCTCTTCCTAAGGCAAGAAGAGAAGCCCATCTTCTCTGAAAGAATTTGTTGTCATGCAACAGCAAGACCTCATAGGTAACTTCTTAGCGACCGGACTGGCTTCTGGGTGAAGAATCTCGAGTGGCCTGTTGCTTCATGAATGCTAAGAGACATCACAGGTTCGAAGAAAAGAAACCAGAATAAGAGAAACCAAACCAAATAAGCTGCAGAATCCTGCACTACCAATCTGACCACACTTTCCCCACCTTCCTCTTGCAACCCAGGGAAGCTTCTAGGAAAGCTCATACTGGATCTAGAATTTCTGCAAGGATTTGCTCACTCATGATGAGACTCATCAATCCAATTTTTATGCCCGACTATGCGGTGAGTGCTTTCTTGTGATTTGCTTTTACTCATAATGATGAAGACATAATTTTCTAAAGTTGAAATGGAATGCTGAGGATATGAAAAGATTTTGCATTGATATTTAAATGACTGAAATATATAATTAGTATTAAAATGCTTTTTAAAAATAGAGTTGATCTAGGCATTTGGCTTGGGAAAATGATCAGAAATAAGGTAAAGATTTGTGTACAAATCAATTTATCTCAACATTATTTCTGTAACTTGCATGGAACCACCATTCAAAAGTGGTTATATGAGAGAAGAAACATGGATTAATTACAAAAACAACTAAACACAATTTCAAAATAATTCAGGTTCTGTATTTGTTAGGGTCCTTTGATTATAAGCACCAAAACAAAACAAAACAAAAAAACCAACTGTGGCTAAGTTAGGCAACAAGGGAAGTTGTTGGAAGGATGTTGATAAACCATGGATATGAAGGAAAAGTTACATATCTAGTTCTTGTAAAAGATGGGGCAAAGGAACAAAAGAATGATCTCCACAGGGCACCAGCTCAGGATGAACTAGTCCCAAATGCTTCCTATCCTTTTGTCACTTTACTCAAGATTCTGGAAAGAAGATTCTGAACAGCCTTATTTGTTCACCCTTTGACCAGCACAACCATGACACCTCGAGTAACAGGTTGTTTCTGTTTTGTTTTGTTTTACCACGGATCCTTAAAATAGGGAGGGATGGCAGAGATCGGCATCTCTGGGGTGCCATAGACTACATTCACGATTTCTCTTGCAGTTGAGTGGGGACTAAGTAACTGAATTCTCAGCAATGGAATGGGGTAAAAGTGATGCATGCCATCTTCAGCCTGGCCCCTTCAAACTCCTGCAGGACTTGTGTTCTTTTTGTTTGCTCACCTCCACGCAGCATGTGGAAAGAAAGGCGTAGGACTCAGAGGCCCTGGGGGATGTCACATCCATCAAACGGAAGTTGCTGAGTTCCTATGTCATCACATGAAGGCTGCCTACTGAACACCCATTGGACCGTGACATGAGCAAGAAAGAAACTTTAATGAAACCTGGGGGGTTGTTTGTTTCAGAAGTTAGGGTGCCCTAATTGTCAAAGATGAATGTTGGGCGGGCAAAAAGAACAAAACAAAACAAAAAACTGATTCCACTTCCGTTTCATACTTGGCATTTTAAAAAGCACAGTGAGGAGGTTAGAAAGACGAGTGCAATCTGGCTCTCATCTCCCATTTCTTTCTCTCACATAGCTACTCCGACATCTTATCCTCAAATTCTCAGAAAATTCCTCTTCCAGTCCTAGCCCACACAACTGTTTATTCTTCAACCTCAACTTCACTTCTTTCTTTCCAAACTTAAATCACAAAATCTCAAAGAATCAGGTGAATTAGGTGAACTAGGACTTTCCTCTGGAGGTGGGAGAGAGAAAGAAACTAAACAGCTTTTCAGCAAAGGGAAAACAGTGGGAAAATTCATGCATTAAAAATATTGTAACATTGGGCACCTGGGTGGCTCATTCATTAAGTGTCTGCCTTTGGTTCAGGTCATGATCCTGGAGTCCTGGGATCGAGCCCCACATCAGGCTCCACGGGAAGCCTCCTTCTCCCTCTCTCACTCTCCCTTCTTATGTTCCCTCTCTAGATGTGTTTCTCTCTGTCAAATAAATAAAGTTTTAAAAAAATTATAACATTTATGACACTGAAAATTTGGAAACTTCCTAAATGTTAAACAATTGGAAAACGGTTAAATAAATTATGGCATGCTTGGTAGTGGCTGCATGAACTGAGAGAGTCCTTATGCTCATAGAGCGTATAGTCTCATAGAAATATTTTCTAGCCATCAACAACAGACATGTTTTGAAAATATAGTTAACAGTATGAAAAGAACTAATGGGGCGCATGGGTGGCTCAGTGGGTTAAAGCCTCTGCCTTCGGCTCAGGTCATGATCCCAGGGTCCTGGGATCGAGGCCCGCATTGGGCTCTCTGCTCGGTGGGAAGCCTGCTTCCTCCTCCCTCTCTGCCTACCTCTCTGCCTGCCTGTGATCTCTCTCTGTGTCAAATAAATAAATAAAATCTTAAAAAAAAAAGAAAAGAACTAATGGTAAAATATCTAGTGAAAAACTCCAGATAAGGAGCTGTATCTATAGTAATAAAATCATGATTTAAAAAATGATATATGTAAGTCCTTATATATACATGCATATGTACATATATATGTAAGTGTGCATATCAAACTGTCAAAAGTGATTATCTCTGGATATTGACTTTATGGGTGATTCTTACTTCCTTTTTTATACTTTTCTATATTTTCAAAGTGTTAAAGATAAGCAAATATTTACCAGTGGGCTTACAAACTATTATTATTCTTTCCCTATAATTTCCTAAATTTTCTAAATGTTAATAGAATGTCTAATTGGAAAAGAGCAGCAGTCAGTTTACAGTATTTGATATCACTGTGTACTGAGAGATACAGAAGTGGCCTCCTGATTTAGTAGACTTTTGGCTCCAGTAGCTCCATAGACCGTGTGTGTGTGTGTGTGTGTGTGTGTGTGTGTGTGTGTGTAATCTGTTATGTGTTCTATATATAACTAATTTGATTTTTTAAAATATTTAATTTTTTATTTGACAGAGAGAGAGATTACAAGTAGGCAGAAAGGCAGGCAGAGAGAGAGGAGGAAGCAGGCTCCCCACTGTGCAGAGAGCCTGATGTGGGCCTTGATCCCAGGACCCTGAGATCATGACCTGAGCCAAAGGCAGAGGCTTTAATCCACTGAGCCACCCAGGTGCCCAACTAATTGGATTTTTACAACAGAGTGGAGTATTCCCAAAGCGTAAACAATTTGTTTATGTTTACTTTGCCTATGTCACCGTGGACTCTAATGAAATTGATCTTACTTCCCCTTCAAAATACAACTTTCATCAGATTGCTTTTAAGCAAACAATTCATATCTTTAAAATATGGAGATGAAATGATTACTAGCACTGGGAAAATCTGTTCAAATTTATTTAGAAACTTTGCTATGCTTTCCTCTTGCCTAACATAGAAATCTACAGAGATATTAAAATGCAATTTACATTGTGATTAAAGAAAATGACTTTTGGGGCGCCTGGGTGGCTCAGTTGGTTAAGCGACTGCCTTCAGCTTGTGGTCCCAGAGACCTGGGATCTACCCTCACATTGGGCTCCCTGCTCAGTGGGAAGCCTGCTTCTCCCTCTCTCACTTCTCCTGCTTGTGTTCCCTCTCTATCTGTGTTTCTCTCTGTCAAATAAATAAATAAAATCTTTAAAAAAAATAAAAAAGAAAATGACTTTTGCTTAATACAATACAGAGCCATTGGATGCTAACCCCATGACGTGTGCCTCCTTGAACTACCAAATACCACTGAGAAGAGTGAGTGAATTATCATAGGTGATTTTAATTTAGATTACTAAAACATTTCCATAGACATAGAAGTCTGAGTTGATTAAACTTTAAACTTATCTGATTATAGCTCTTATTATATTATGGTTGAAGTTACAGGAAAGTACCTCAATTGATTGGATAATTATGAATAAATAGGGAAGGATATGACTTAGAAAATTTGTTTCAATTATTTAAGTGATTGCTATATGAAGGAAATTAAGAAACCAAAATTGTCTTAACACTGTATCAAATTGCCAGGCAGAAGCTTCGACCGTGAATAATTTCATGGTGTCTATAATGCCATCTGTTTATACATAGGTTTAATGTTTTTCTTAGTCTATGGTTTACAGAGTTTAAGAGATAAAAAGATAAGAATAAAAACATGAAAATTCAACTAATAGAAGCATTCACCAATAGGCAATTTGTCTCTACCTCATTTCCTCAAAAGTGTTGTTAGATGTGCTAACCAGATCTCAGAAAACGAACTGTAAAAGATATTTTTTACTGGGTCATTTGGTCTCAGACTTCTAATTCCCATTGACAGAGGGGATTTTGTCTTATCATTTAAATACTCATAAGATGTTATTCTAATGAAACTTTCCTTTTGCTGAAGAAGGTTGAGGTTATTAGTGGTTTGATAAATTCCTGGCCACGTACCTAGGAGGTGGTGGAGAGGAAGTCAAAGGCTGCTTTTTAGATTCGAAAGCCCATGCGTCCTCCCA
This sequence comes from Spilogale gracilis, assembly GCA_004023965.1. Classification (NCBI taxonomy): domain Eukaryota; kingdom Metazoa; phylum Chordata; class Mammalia; order Carnivora; family Mephitidae; genus Spilogale; species Spilogale gracilis. Next base: position 22,958 of record PITA01004486.1, read on the forward strand.
GTTCCCAGAATGCATGCTGCTATGTCCCATTGCATCAGACATTGTTCAACCCAGAAGACTTTTTTCAGGTTCATCAAAGCTTTCTTGTCACATGACTACAGATGACTACATCACTCATTAGAGTCATATATTTGTTACAATTGATGAAACAAAATTGATAAATTATTATTAACCAAAGTCCATAGTTTACATGAGGGCTCACTCTATGTGTCCTATATCCCCTGGGTTTGCCAAATATGTAAGGATGTGTATTCACCATTATAGTATCAGGCAGAGTAGTTTCAATGCTCTAAAAATTCTGTGTTCTGCCTGTTCATCCTTCCCTACTCCAGACTCCAGAAACCACCGATCATTTTACTGTCTCCATAGTTTTGCCTTCGCAAAAATGTGGTATAGTCGGACTCAATACAATATACAGCCTTTTGAGACTGGGTTTTTTCACTAAGCAACATGCATTTGTTTCCTCCAAGTCTTTTAATGGCTTGATAGCTCCTTTATTTTTAGCACTGAATAGTATTCCATTTTCTGAATGTACTACAGTTTACCCATTTGTCTACTGAAAGGCATCTTGGTTGCTTCCAGGTTTTGGCAATTATGAATAAAGCTGCTATAAACATCTGTGTGCAAGTTTTTGTGTGAACAAAACCACACAAAAGTTTTCCATTCCTTTGGGTAAATACCAAGGAGTGCAATTGCTGAATCATATATAGGGATATTTTTAGTTTCGTTAGAGGCAGACAAATTGTCTTCCAAAGTGACTGTAACATTTTGCATTGCCACTAGCAGTGAATGGGAGCCCTTTTTGTCCTACACCCTTGCCAACATTTGGGTTGTCAGTGTTCTGGATTTCAGCTTTTCTAATAGGTATGTAGAGGTATCTCATTGTTTTAATTTACATTTCCCTGATGACATCTGATGTAAACTATCTTTTTTTTTAATGCTTATTTGCCATTTGTATATCTTCTCTGACAAGGTGTCTATTAAGATCTTTGTCCCATTTTTTAATTGGGTTGTTTATTTCCTTATTAGGCATAATCTAATTTAATGGAGTTCTCAGTCTTTATAAATAAAGTCTTTTACCTTGTTTCTTGCGTAACTTTCCCCTGCCTTCTCAGATAAATTACCTGGTCTGTTTTGCTAATATATTAAGATTTCTTGCATTTACGTTCTTGAGTGAGGTTTCATTTGCAGCTTTCTTTCCTTGCATCCATTTAGCAAACTGATAACAAAGTTGTTATGACTTCATAAATTATGCTACATAGTGTTCACTCTGTACATTCTTTATAAAGTCAACTTTCTGGGAGATTATCATTTTTTTGGTTTACAGGTTTTTAATTACAGACTCAAGCTTAGTTTCAAATTGTTATAAACTGTTCAGATTTACTATTTCTTCTGAATCAGTTTTTGTAACTTTTATTTTTCTAGGAATTTATCTGATTCAACTCTTCTTTTTTCTTCAGCTAATATCTCCAAGAGTTGAAAAGTTGTATTAGTTTTTTTTTTAAGCACACAAGTTTTGGCTTGGTTCATATTTTCTATTGTAAGGATTATTTCTAATTCACTAATTTTTTCTCTCCATTATCTTACATTTTCTGCTTTATTTTAATTTGCTATGTTTTTAGACTTTATTGAGATGGATTTTTTCACTGATTTTTGTTCTTCTTTGCTAAGACATATGTTAAAATTATACATTTGTCTCTAGTTGTTGTTGTGAGTTTTGACATGCCATTTTTTGTTGAAGAATAGTTGACACATAATGGTACATTAATTTCAGATGTAACTACCATCTGTCACCATTCAATGCTATACTGTTGACTATATTCTCCATGCTGTACCTTTCATCACTCTGACTTATTCATTCCATAACTGGAAGCCTGTACCTCTCCCTCCCTTTCACCCATTTTGCCCACCCTCTACACACCTCCCCTCTGGCAACCGTCAGTTTGTTCTCTGTATTTATGGGTCTGTTTCTGCTTTGTTTGTTTGTTTTATTTTTCAGATTCCACGTGTAAGTGGAATCATATGGTATTCACCTTTCTCTGTCTGGTTTATTTCACTTAGCGTGATACCCTCTGGGTCCACCCAGGTTGTCGCACATGACAAGATCTCATTCCTTTTTAAAGGCTGAATAATATTCCATTTTATGTATATACCACATCTTTATCTATTCACCTATTGATGGGCACTTAGATTGCTTCCATAGCTTGGAATTCTAAGGGGAGCCCTTTTCCCAACTCCTTCCACAACCAAGATCAAGAGAGTCATGTATTCCTATAGTCTCCCTCAAGGGTAAAAACCCTTGGTAGAGGGAGGAGTTTCAGATTCAGTTAGAGTCTCTGACTGACTTCTTCCCTTGTTTTCACAGGTTTGTTTCCAGTCTCCCTTAGGTGTGTTAAATCCCAGGGACTGGATCTCCTAGGGTTAATGGTAAGCTAATGCCTGCTTTCAGCTCTTAGGTAGTTCTTTCCCCACTGGTGCAGCCATGAATTAAAAAGGGTTTAAGAAGATTTCATGCAGCATTTTTAGTGTTAGGACTGTTCCTAGAGCAGTTTCTGTACAAGTCTAATTAACCATATTGCTGACACAGATGCCTCCCCCTTGTCATTCTATAATTTGTGATTCTAAAATGACTTGATTAATAACTATTATATTCTGGTTACATTTGTTACCCACCAGTTCTTCCCCATCTGCATTTGGCTAGGTGTGCATGCACCTAATATATTTTGATTAAAAGGAGGGGAGATTCAGCCATGATCTGGAAGTTTAGTACATTTTACGCATCAAACATTCAGGTAATTGACTAGATTCTTCTTCACTAAGATGTGGAGTGTTGTCGAGACACTCAATGTCTGCATGTCCTGGCTTGCTGCTATTGTTTGAGGTAGGAGAATAGTTCATTCATTTAGGTTTTGGCTCATCTTGTCATCTCACTGCAGTTCTATCTTTTGTTTAAAAATACCAACCACATTTTAAAAATAGGAGGCATTATTTTAGAACTAGAGGTTAGTATAAGAGGACAGCTAGGCTATGGTGGCATATAATTCTGATTATAATGAATTCCTTTCTTAGCATATTCTCTTGAGGATGGGATGACATAGCAGAGGACATTAGTGTCACCAGCTACACTGATATATTACTGAACTTTTTATTTTGGAGCATTTGGAAAACCGGAAACCGAAGAGTAATTTGGGGTTGTTAGGGAGTTCACTAATGATGATTTCTGATATGATTTATTAAACCCATTTTACCCACAGGGAATTTCGGACTATTAATCAGATGATTTACCAATATTTTGAGAAGTGCCATAAACTAGGAAAAAATAGAAGCAAAATATTAGTTCTTATGAATAAACTGAACTTCTTCTTAGAATTTTCTTCAGGCAATTTCTAAATGATGAGACGTGCCAAGCTCATAGCAGAAGGGCCCACTGCATTTATTGTGCCACTTGTTCTACAAGTCGGAATAAAATTGACACTTGTTCATTAATGTCCATGTAAGGTCAACAAAGCACAGTGAGCACTGGAACAAATTTGTTATTGTTCTTAACTCTCATGGGCTTCCACAAATATCCTCCTTGCATGAAAATGACACACAAGAGTAATTCACCTTAACGGGTGGTTGGGGTTTGGGGACTGACTTCGGCAATGAAGACAGATTTGCTCTAAACTTCTCATACCTACGAGGTGAATCGCCCAGCACCTCCTCATCTGACGACAATAAGAGGAATAATAAGCAAGCGGAGGTTGCTGTAGTGTTTTATGATTTACAAACTGTAGAAATGATCCCTGAAAGTATAGTCTTATGGTTTATAATTTACAAACTATAGAAATGATCCCTGAAAGTATAGTCTTATGGTTTATAATTTACAAAAGATTGTCTGAAGGTGTCATGGTATCCCAGACAAATTACTTTACTCCTTTGTGGGGGGTAAGTCTACCACACACCCAGATGCTGGACTGCTTGGAGAATGACATGACAGCGCACGGCTGACAGCCATCTCCGCTCCTGCCTGCTCGTGCAGAGGGGCTAGCCACGTGATCTCATCCCAAAGCAAGTGGATTCCCCTCTCCCTCCTTCTGCTCTAAATGCCTGGAACTGTGCCTGAGTATCCTTATTTCCCCGCGTCCATTAGGGTGTTGTCTTCAAATGTTAAATACCACAAAATGTAAGTGGCCACAAAGAGGTTTAAAGCCCTACTTTATGTGGCACATATACACAATGGAATACTATGCAGCCATCAGAAAGAATGGAATCCTGCCATTTGCAACAACGTGGACAGAACTAGAGGGTTTTATGCTGAGCAAAATAAGTCATTCAGAGAAAGACAATTATCATATGATCTCCCTGATATGAGGAATTTGAGAGGCAGGGTGGGGGGCTGTGGGGGCTAGTAGGAAGGGAAAAAATGAAACAAGATGGGACTGGGGAGGGAGACAAACCATAAGAGACTCTTAATCTCAGGAAACAAACCGAGGGTTTCTGGGGCTGATGGTGGTGGTGGGGAATGGGGTGGCTGGGTTATGGAAAAAATAAAAATTAAGAAAATAAATAAATAAATCCTTTCTTTAGAAAACTGAAGGTGAGTCTCCTTTTCAAATGGAAAAGGCCACACAGTTAATGGTGACAGCTGGGCTGGAACCCAGGGATCGTGGCCTGCAGTTCGGATGCTTCCTGCGCTGTGAGCCTGCTGCCAGTGAGCGAGGTCAGTCTCCGTTCGCATGCTCGTCCCCAGGTGGCCGCCTGGGCCCCGCCCTCAGTCATTCCCAGCAGGTCTCTGTGGACTTGGGAGTCAAGTTCCCTCATCCCCTGGTGCGTGGTGATGCAGGATGGAGATAGAAGGCTAAGCTTATCAGAGCGCAGCCATTCCCTTTCTCAGGGAACTCCCGAGTGTGTGGGAAGAAAAATGTTGGTCATCTGTAAAAGGAACAGAATTAGGCTCTTGAAATGGACCCTCTACTTAGAAACGGTACCGCAGTAGGTAGATCTGACAGGAGTCCCAGACAAAGGTCTGGGGGACGGGGGCGTTGGGAGGGGATGGTACACTCAGGGCTCAGTCAGTTCCCTCTCCCCCACTGCTGTCCTCCGTGCCCCTTGGACTTCCACCCAGGGTGGGCCCCAGTTAGTCATGTTGTGGGGAACAGTTGTGGTCCCGCTCCAAGCCTCTGTGGTTGGGGCTATTTGTAGCTTGGCCCTGGATTTCCTGGTACGTCATCCACAAAGAGCATCACAGAAGGGAGTGGTAGCTTATCTCTTAGCACAGCCTTTATTACTGCGGGATTTCCCGATAGTGTTAAAAAATGGTTCCTCTTTCTTCTAACTAAAGGATCTCTTTTTTTTTTTTTTCTTAAGGAGACTGGATTGTGTTCTAAGTATATAAAACCTTCAAATTAAGTAGAAAATTTTCTTAAAAGCACTGTTTATAGACTAGAGGGAGCCCCTTGGGGGCAGAAGTTTTGTACTACTTGTCTCGTCCCCTTGGGATGGATGCTAAGCATGTGCTTTACTGAGAACTTGTGAAGTGTAGTTTTCCTTGCCTGGGTGACCCTTTGGTTCCTAACACTGAAGACTAGATGAATTTATGCTGCGGGGGTGGAGGGGGACCTTCATGAATATCTGATCTAACCTTTATAATATTTTATAAGTGAGGAAAGGACAGCCAAGCATGAGGTGGCAGAAGAAGAGTGGATTGGGTGCCTATGAATAGAGAGGGCTCCAGATGGAAGAGAGGGGGCAGGTTACATTTCAAGGCCTTTGTGATTCTCTGATGAACCAACCTCCCAGGGTTGCCTCTCTGGCTTATATGATACCGACACATCACTGGTTAGGTTGGTTCCGAGATTCTTGGGTTTTAAAACCAGGTGGTCTTCTGTTGCCTTTCTGAGCACCTTAATTTGATCTCCTGTTTGTTTCAAACAAGTGATACAGAGAAGGGGAGGGCCTTTGATTTAGAAGGGCTGCAATCCTCAGCACATTCATGACTCTCTTCTCCTTTTAAAGAGAGGAGGTTGAGGTTTTAGGTAGTAGTGAAATCATTTCTCCTTGACAGAGAAAGGAGCCTCATTTCAATTTATCTCAGGTCTCAGTGATAGCGTGTGTGTGTGTGTGTGTGTGTGTGTGTGTGTGTAACAGGTGCTTGTATGTATCATAGATATATGTATATATATATGTGTGTGTGTAGTAGATGAATGTTGTACGTATATGTATGCTAACAGTGTCAGTGTGTCCCTAAAGTTGTGGATGTTGCCTGATTTTATGGCATTAGTGTCTCCTGGCATCTGAGCTGAGGACTCTCCACTCTAGATTTCAGTCTGACCCCTCAGTGACTCTTCGGGCAAGAATAATGGTGGATACAGGTGGATGGGACACTAGTGCTGACTTAGATGGGGATCCCTTATTTTTTTATGTTTTATTTTTTTAGATTTTATTTATTTGACGGAGAGAAACACAGCCAGAGAGGGAACACAAGCAGGGGGAGTGAGAGAGGGAGAAGCAAGCTTCCCACCGAGCAGGGAGCCGGATGTGGGACTCGATCCCGGGTCTCCGGGATCATGACCTGAGCCGAAGGCAGTCACTTAACCAACTGAGCCACTCAGGTACCCCAGGGATCCCTTATTAAGTATGCCAAAAGGATAATTTTGACACTCCATCCTTCATTACAACATTTCATCTCTTTATTAAAAGAACAGGTTACATTAAGTCTATGATATCCTTTAACACATTTTTCTTTTCCCCTCACTTTCCTTCTTATTTTAGATTAATTCTGGTCTTAGAATCAAGACTATTCCCAGGGACTGGACACTGAGAGCTGACTTACCTGTGCGAGGTCACAGCATTTCTGAGCTGCTCCCCTCTATTTCCTGATCACACCCCCTCAACTCTCCCACCATTTGTTCCCAGCTGGCTTTTGGGTCTCCTCCACTCCACCCTCCACTCCTTAAAAGCAAGGCCCTCGCAGGCTGTTCTACATAAAATAACAATCCCTTACCTCCCCTTCCTCAGCACCCGGTTCTCCTTTCCTGCTTGTTGTTATTTTGTTGTTATCACCACTCTCTTCATTAGCTTGATTATTGTCTAGCTGTTTCCACTAGAAATTGAGCTCCATGAGGATAGGAATTCCCAAGCTTTTTGTTTACTGCTGTGTCTGTAGCCCCTAGAAGACTATCTGATGCCCAATCATTGCTGAAAAAAATGTTTGTTGAATGAATGAATGAAATGTGGGGGGAGGTGAAATACTTAAAGTCCTGCTGGAGCAAAGGAGAAAGAAACACATAGAAGCTTAACATCTCCTCTTCTGCTGCTGACTTTAGTGCTCCTAGACCCCATCTTCTAAGATGTGGGACCAGAGTCTATGTTAGACAAATAGGTTAAGGACAAAAAGGCAGGGGTCTCTTGTAACCGGGCAACACAGGGCTATGGCTAAGGAAGATAAACAGCCCCAGGACCGTGGCTCTCCAGCTTTTGTTCTCAGCTTCTACAGTGCTTATGGCTTTGTTCTTCTAGTGCTCTTACATGGCAGAGGACATGTCTGCTGGAAGCTCTACAATAGTATCTTTAGGGGCACCGGACTGGCTCAGTCAGTAGAACATGCAGCTTTTGATCTTAGGGTGGTAAGTTGGTGAGTTGTCCCCCATGTTGGGCACAGAGCTTAAAATAAACAAAGAAAGAAAGAAAAATAGAAAGTCATTCCTTTACAGCTCTCAATCAAGGGGAAAGAAAGAATATTTTTCTGTCTGCATATAAAATTCTAGAAAATAACTCCATTTAGTTTAACTTGGCCAGCTCCTCCCGCTAGGGTCTAGAACTAGTTCAGGCTCCTCTGCTCACCGCACAACAGTTCAGTAAGTCGGGAGGCAAGTTGTTGGGGTAGGAAAGTGACTTTATGTGGAAAGCCAGCACACTAAGAAAACTGGAGACTGTTGTCACAAAAAACCATTTCCCCTCAGAATGAGCTTTAAGCTTTTTTAATGTCAGCAAAAGGGGGAAGCGAGAGAGGATTGAGTCAATAGTTGACTGACGTCTCTAGACATCTGAGCAAGGTCATGTAATTTCTTTGTCCTTGGTCAGCTGATCTTTGTGTACAGGGATCTGGTCATGTTCCCGTAAAACCTTAGACATAACATAGTGATATATGTATGTACTTCCTCCTCTCCCCAAAAGAGGTAGGTTTTAAGCAAAAAATCAGTTTTTACAAATCTTGGCTATAAGCAAAATTCCTTCAAATTAATATGCCTACATGGAGGGCTCATCAGAAGCTTCAAGCTGTCACTCCTAGCACCAAGGGAAATAGAAGCAATGTGAAGTCAGATCTGCTGAGTTTCTCCCTGTTACATATCTAAGCTCTAAGAAAGCAGGAGCATTTTCACTTTTGGTCACTGCTGAATTTCAAGATCCTAGATTAGTGTGCAGTGCAAAGAAGGTGCTCAATAATTATTGATGGGATGAATGACTTACTGTGACAGGAGCAAGATGCTAACTAGCAGCTGCACTATAAACAGATGAAATGAGACAGCTCTTGTTAACCCCCCACCCAACAAAAATATTGAATAGACATAGAGAGGGAAGGATGCTGGACAGCTAGAACATTAGGTGAGTCTTAAAGTCTTTACGCTTATTTTTTCAATCAGAAGTAGTAATTTTTCATTTTAATCTTAAGAGTCTCTTTCTGGGAAAGCTTTGATTGAAGGGGTTAAGGATTAAGGTTGAAAGGAACTGTGGCCATCTCCTAAGTATTAGCATGGTGGGACAAAATGCCATTTTTCTAGTTATAAAATTTTTGTAGAAATAAAAGGATTAAATGTGTGAAGGAACTAAAGGATGGATACATAGGCACACTTACATTATTTTAGAAGTTGGTTAACAATATCGCAGTTGATTTTTAAAAATTTAGAAATAGAAAAGAATATGTATAGTATATTTTCATAGATTAAAAGAAGGGACTGTCCTTCATGGGCAACTCACAACATTTTTTCTTAAAGATTATTTATTTATTTATTTGTTTGTTTGTTTGTTTATTTATTTATTTGACAGAGAGAGAGATCACAGGTAGGCAGAGAGGCAGGCAGAGAAAGAGGAGGAAGAGAGAGCCTGATGAGGGCCTGGATCCCAGGACCCTGAGATCATGACCTGAGCCGAAGGCAGAGGCTTTAACCCACTGAGCCACCCAGGCACCCCAATGCACAACATTTACTAAAAATTGCTATAATTGTTTGTATTTTTTTGATCAGTGAAACTAGTTTTTTCTAAAAATCTCTCCTAAGGAAATAATAAGAAATGTGCAAAAAATTTATGTCAAGTCACAATTACAATTACTTATAATAGAAAAAAACCCCAACTGCTAAAACAAAAACAAAAAACAAAAAACAGGAATTAGCTAGTCTGTGGTATATTCATCTACAAAGTAAGACAAAAATAATATTTTAGAACACCAATAACATAGAAAATTATTCCCGATATACTATTGACAAAAGTATGACGAGATCATGATGTGGTGCATGATTCCAATTTTATTAAATAAAAACTATCATTTGAACAGTATGGTTCTCTGGACATAAAGGATTAAATTATTCCTGGTGGATATTATTTTCTTCTTTGTGCTTTTTGGTGAATTTTGAATTTGTTCAGTGAAGACATATTTCTTTTGTAACAACATTAAACATAAAAAGACCTTAACATTTTTTGTTTGTAATTTTCCCAATATTCTTTGTATAGAGCTTAAATAGCTAAGTAATCCTATGAAATAACCTAGTTATATTTGACATGCTGAAATTTACACTGAGGCATTTGGGAATGCATGTGTCCTGTGGACCTTTTCCTTTTTTTGGCTGGAGGAATTTGGTCCTGAAGCTTTTGTTTCTGCCATAAGTGTACATGTTTCCACTTTTCAAATGATCTGCACTGAAATTCCCTGCAAGAAGAAAGTGTCTAGGAGTTATTACAGAGAACCCACAGTAAACATTTCTGGATGTGAACCTTTAAATGTAATAGACATGTGGATTTGCGTTCTCTTATATAATCTACCACCAATGGGATGCTAGCAAGCCCTGTGAACAGCTCAAGGGTGGGATTTATGCATAGAATTAGAACATTGTGGGAGGAATGGAAAAGGTGATTTTAAGAGGACTGATTAATTAAAGGAATAGCAGAATGGTATAAGGCAGGTGGGAAATCAGGAACATTTCTTGTTTTCATGCAAACAGGCTTGGGGGAAAAAGACAGAAAATAAATAGAAGCTGAAACAAATAATCCGCTGTATTGCTGAAGAAAATGTGTTCCTAAATCTATCTTAAGTGGGCTGAAGTGATTCCACAGGTCCAAGATGGTTTACTCTTTAATTCAAGCCAGAGAAAACACTTGGCATTGCTACTGACCCATTTTTTTTCACTGTTTTGTTCTTAAAGAAAGTACAACTTTTATTTTAGACTGTTTGTTGATGTTAATGGTTCTGCAATTGTATAACAAAAATTTGACAGAAAAATATGTTGTTTACCTTGAGAAGGACAAAGCGGTCAGAAAAAAACTATAAAGAAGGATTAGTCACTCAAGAAGAAACATAGATTTAAATAAGTAAAAAGTGCAACAAAAATCTTTAGGATTTTAATCAATTTTGTAAGAATTTACTGTAGTTTCAATAAGAAAGCTCAAACTTAAGACAGATTATTTAAAATAAGTTTCCTATGGATAACTACCTTAAAGAAACAATAATATGGGAAGACCACTTTGCTCAGAATAGTTGAAAAGTTGGAAAACTTTGTACTTCTAGTAATAGAGTGATGTAGTTATAGGATACTTGTCATATATTCACTTGCTGTAATAGGATAAAAATATTAAAATGATGGTTATAAACACAGCAACATTTAGGTATTTATGCTCTAATGTTAGTTAAAAACTATAAATACAGATAGATAGCATATTAAAAAAATTAATGGAAGGTAACATTCCAGTATATTCTCCATTCCATTATTTACATTTTCATGTGTGTGCTAATAATATCACTTAGGATAGAGGTATTTTATTCTTCATTTTCCAAAATTTCTATACTGTGATTGTATGAAAAATAAATTTTAGGGGTGCCTGGGTTGTTCAGCCATTGAGGGTATGCCTTTGGCTCAGGTCATGATCCTTGAGTCCCAGGATGGAGCTCTGCATCAGGCTCCCTGCTCGGCGGGAAGTCTGCTTCTCCGTCTCCTACTCCCCATGCTTGTGTTCCCTCTCTTGGTATCTCTCTCTCTCTGTCAAATAAATAAATAATATCTTTTAAAAAATAAATGAATAAATTTTTTAAAAATTCACTCGTGTTCAGAACACCTGGGTGGCTCAGTCAGTTGAATGTCTGACTCTTGATTTCAGCTCAGGCCACGATCTCAGGGTCATAGGATCAAGCCCTGTGTTGGGCTCCATGCTGGGCATGTGGCCCTCTTGGAATTCTCTCTCCCTCTCCCTGTGCCCCTTCATCCCCACACCTCAAAAAAAAAAAAAAATTCACTCATGCTCATCCCAAGATTAAAAAAAAATTTAAAAAACCCCACACAAACTACTCTGAGTCAACTCTCTCCAAGAATCCTTCTAAGGTTAAGCTGACCTCATGTTAATTTTCTTATTTTACATAAAGTATAAAGTTTATTATATTTTTGCATTGGCATGGAATATATTGTTCCCCAGGAGTCTACATATCTTTTAAGGCACAGACATTTCTTCTACTTAGGATTGGATGAGGCAATGCATTTGGAAATTAGTTTTTAAAAATAATATTATTGAAATGAAAGCTAATATTATCATCCACATCTCTATTATCCATGGTCTAGGGTTGTAAATACAATAGACACATGCTCATAAACGCACATTAAATAGATCAGTAAACTCATAAGGACTAAACGGCATGTGAGCCAAAAGGTGGTCTTCCATGACTGCTTAAAGACTGGGTAACCTTAAGTGAGAATCACATTAAAAGTTACCTGTAGGGGGGTACAAGTATCTCCCCAACTCCAAATTTATCTCTGGTTTAAACTGAGTTCAAAGGAATAGCAAAGGAAGCTTGTTTTGAAACAAGGACTCAAAAGGCCGTGTAAGGGCACCATGAAAGGCTCGGAGGTACTACCTGCTTGCCTAGGTCGGGAGTTCAGAGGGAAAGGGTAGTGTGGGCTCAGAGGAGCCTCAGTTCTGTAAGTATTTTTATTTAGCAGTACCTGGAAGAGCAAAGTCCTCCGAAGGCCAGACAATGAGGAAATGCCAACGCCATCCATCGTCGGGGGCCTCTCCCTGCTCACCAGTAAGGGCTGCAACCAAGAGTCCTCAGTCTGTTAAGAGTAGAATTGGGGTAACTACCTGGATAAGTCAGATTTTAATTTTTGTTCATTTGTTTAGGATAAAGAATCTTCCTGCCTTGATAGCTTTACTAGACTATTTGAAAACTGTCAGCTGGGTGAGGCTGAGACACCAGCTGGCCAATCTGAAAAACTTAGTTTAATTAGTGAATAAAAGCATGCCTCTCGTTAAGCAGCAAACCTAGGGTTTACAAAAAGTCAAACATTTGTTGCAGAATGACCCTTTTTCAATAGATGTGAGGCCACATTTCCCCCTTAGTTTTTTATTTCAATTATTATTATTATTATTATTATTATTATTATTACTGAGAGAGAGAGAGAGAGAGGAAGAGGGCCCACAAGTGGGAGAAGGGGCAGGGCAGAGGGAAAGTGAGACTGTCAAGCGGACTCCACACTGAGCCCTGTGGCTGGCCGGGAGGGGGTAGGGAAGGGGGACAGGGGAGGTGGATCTCATGATGTCGAGATCATGACCTGAGCTGAAATCGAGAGCCAGATGCTCAACCCACTGAGCCACGCAGCCACCCCACATTTCCCCCTTAGTAACCAAATTTGATTGCCTGTAGAAATTCCAGAACAGTTAGGTATTTTCTGGGATTCCCTCGGAAATGCTTGTAGCACAGCGGTGGGTCAGTGGCCTCGCCTCTGCAGCCACCCAACTGCTGCTCTCTGTCCTCCGCCAGTTCCTTTCCTGCTGACTCCTCGGAAGTCCACTATTTCCCTGGATCCCGTCCCCCTGTAGCGGGATGCCTCTTGACTGTTCTCCCCCAGGTGGGCACACTCACATCCCTTAATCTCCCCATCATTGCCTGTTGGATGGTCCAAAGTTTTATGAAGGTTTGCGGGTTTCAGAAGAAAGTAACAGCAAAGAGAATGCAAAGAGAATCTTAGTTACAGCAGCCTTCAAAGCCCGTCCATGAGGTCACCAACAAAGTGTATCTCTTTCCCCAACCCCCCCTCCAGTGTAGCCCCCAGCTTGCTGCTTAACCAACCCCAGGCAGTGCCCTCAAGCCATCTCTTTTACCCCCATAGCCTAAAAACCACCAAAATCCATGTTTCACTACCTCTTTATTCATTCCCGGAAGAGAAGAGGCCACAGGAATAAGGTTTTTGTGGTGTCTCTCTTAATCGGATGGGGATCCCCAAACGTGGGGCAACCCAGTTGGGTGGAAGCCAGGGAGTAGCAGGATCAGTGAAAGGATTCACCCAAGGCAGAACAACGGAGATACCAGTGTATTGAATACACGCCAAGGGAGCGGTGGGCAGGACAGCAAAGGAGAGACTGTCTGCGAGGAGGGGGGCGCTAAGGGGCCACAGTTACAGGGCGGAGTGAGGGAGTAAGGGGAATGTATGGAATTCCCCCTTTTTGGTAATCTTCAGAACTGTGCCTGGTTGTAATTGGTTAGGGCATATGGCTATTTCCAGGTGGGTTGAGCCTGTTTGCAGTCATTTTCGTGGTCTCTGTGGGGCTCTTAGCCTTGATCAAGTTTCCATGGCTCCAGCCAGTTGCCTAAAAGCAGCCTCTTCAGTTTTCACTGGGGGCTTTAGAATACATCAGAACCCTGAAGTTTAACAATATACAGTTTCCTAATTCAGAGTGTTTCACTGTTCACGACACCGATTGTGGAATAAAGTGCCCAGGCCCAGGATGGACTGCACCGGCCCCAGCCTGTTCTTGTTTACTATCTCTGTGACCCTGGAGGGTGAGGGGACATCAGGGCCCCACACAGGCCTCTCTCCGATGCTGGCTCTTCCGTCCCATCTCTGTGCCACAGGCGCTCATGTATATGAATAGGACGTTAAAATGCCACACTTAGGAAGAAACATTTCTCTGTTGGCTATATAAACTGTAGAAACCTAGATCTCTTAAAAAAAAAAAAAATCTACCCAATTTACATTTCTAAATAGAACCTTTGGCTTCAGAAGGAGCGAATGCATCCAGGTTTGCATTCTAGTTGTGCCCCTGGGCTATGGGTGGGTATGCCTAACCCTAGGACCCACTCAATGTTTTTTCACAGAATACAAACATTTATCCCTCAAAGGAAGCCCACAGTCACCATCTTTGAAGAGAGAATCCACTTGCAACTTTTCCAGCTTGAAAATAAAACATATTAAAGAAAAGCTAGGAAGAAAGACTAGCCCTACCAGATATTGAAATGCATAATAAAATTAGAGTAATTAAATCAGCTTATAATCAAGGTAGAAGTAGCAAATCAATGAAACAGATTATCATCTAGAAATAACCTGCATATGTTTTGAATTTGACATGTAGGATAGTATTTGGAATTAAAACACCAAAATTAGATTATGTAATAAATTATATTTGGGCAATTGGAAATTTGGGAACAACAGATAGTTGGTTCTTTACCTCATGTCTTACAACAAAATAAATTCCAAATGATTAAAATATTTACACTGAAAGAATTAAGAAATAATAATGTTGGAAGAAAATACCAGTAATTGAAAAAATAATTTGGAGTGGGGTAGCACTTGGGGTCTGACATAAAACCCAGATATTATGTTATGTTTAAAAAAATTGAAAACCTGAGTATTATAATCATATTGTAAACAAAGTACAAACAATTCAAAGGAAGAAGTAGGAAAAAATGTGAATATATATGATAAAGACATAGTAATTTCATATATATATATGGACAGATTCTTACAGATCAAGAAGAGTAAATGAACAATCCAAAAGAAAATGACTAAAGGATATGAATAAGTAATTCATGAAGGAAATGTGTTTCTGGGCGTGTATCTGTGTTTGTACGAATAGGGCATTATAAATGCACACTTAGGATTTATCATGAGTGGGTATATTCCCCATTTTATTCATAATGAAAGAAATGAAAATTCAGTAAAACAAAAAATACAACTTTGAGCTACTGATGAATACCTTGTGCTGGCAAGGATGTGGAAAAGCCAACATTTTACTTTCGATTATTATAGTTGAGAGCAATATGATTTCATCTATCTAAATTTGCAAAGTGCATACTTTTTAAGCCAAGGATTCTACTTCTAAGGTGTGCTTGCACAGGTACACAAACATACATGTATAAATGATTTAACTGCAGCATGGTTTGCAGTAACAAACAACTGCAAGTTACTTAATGGCCACTAATGAGAGGACTCATTAAATTATGGTCTGGCCAAACAATACTCAGTTCTTACGAAGAATGAATTAGATCTGAGTAGATTTGCTGGGTATACTGACATGGAAAAATGTCCAAATATATTAAGTTAAAAAAGCAAATGATGAAACAGTATGCTCTGTGTGATTCCCTGTGAATATTTTTAAAAGCACGATATACGGATTCAATTGCATATGCATAAATCATTTCTTGAAGGATAAAAGGCAAACTGTGGAGCGTGGTTACTTGTGGCCAGAGCACATGGAGGGGAGGTGGTTGGGTGAGGGGGAGAGGAATTGTACCTTTCACAGCATACCTCTCTGCATAATGGAAGATTTTACTTTATGTAATATTTTTACAATAGATACCGAATGTAATCTTTGGGAACAGTCTTGGCTAGGGCACGAATTATACGTAGGAGGTGTACGTGTTTGTGTTTGCCTGGAGGCTGAGGAAGCCAGATGGCATAAGGAGCACACGTGACCATTCCAGAAAGGACTCCTTTTCCCCTTGCCATCCTGAGGAATTCAGTGTCACGGAGCACCTTTGGACAGCCCTGCGGTGAAATGGGAAAGTCTCCGAGAACCATTATTCCTCCTCTCTCCCTTTCCCTCACCGCAGCTCTGCCCTGCTGAGGTGTGGTACACAGGTGCCCCCAGCACAGCTCTCCCTCCCTGGGCTACGTGGGGACCATCCTGGGTTGGCTCTAGCCTGTCACTGTACCCCACATCACACGTCCCTCTTGAAAGAAGAGATGGTGCAGGAGAGTTGTCATTGTGACAGAGGAGACTCGGCTAGACTTCCTCTACTAGGCTCCAGCATTAAGGTTCTGGAACAGAAAGAAGTGTCCCATGTCTAATTACTATAAATGTGCTTGTGCATTAGAAGACATTAGTCACTTAATGGCCACAGCTTGAGAGCTCCTCCGGTCACATTAGGGAAAATGCAAACTCTTTGATGTAGCCTGCATTCGTTATCATCGTGGAAAGAACTCTGGGGTTTGATAGCTCTTGAACGTTTTTGTCTTTCCTCTTTCTCCGTTCTTTTCTGGGAAGCCAGACATCATCCGTACAGCTGAGTTTTGTAACTGCCTGAAGAGATGGCTGCTGCACATTCTTTCAGCTTTATTTCCTTTTCTTCTGTACCCAAAGCAGCATTTAGGTTCCAGCCAAGGGTGTGGAAATGACAGGATTCTCAGGACAGGATGGGAGGCTAAGGGCCTGGAGAGCTGCATTACGGATAGGCCACTGCCCTCCAGGAAAAGCTGCCTGGGAGCTCCCTTGGACTTTGCCGGTGAGGAGCCCACTCTGTGCTCGCAGGACACAGGCTAGCTGCCTCTTGCCCGCGTGTGTTCTCAGTCCGGGATATGTCCCTGAGAATTCTCTCTCCATCGTTGCAGCAATGTGTTTGAGGTTCAGAGCTCCCAGGGGGTGAGGAAATGCTGGGGTGTGAAGGCAGATGCCGTGTGTGTTAGGAGGTGGGCATGTATGTGGGCTTCAGAGAGGAAAAACTGAGACCAAGTATATTATTTCTTCTTTGGGCTCCGGTTCAGGAGACTTCCTGGTACAGATGGCTTCTTGGGAAAGAGTAGACTTTTAGTCCCTCTCCATGTGATGCCACAATATACCGACCTGGTCACACAGTGTGTACATGTGTGCGTGTGTGTATGAGTGTGTGTATGTGAGGGAGATTGAGAGAGAGAGAGAGAAAAAGGTGGTGAAAGAAAGGGATAGAACTAGAGATACTCTGAGAAAGAGAGAGGTCTAGGCTATACCTGAATTAATTCAGACAAATGAATTTTTGTCCTATATTTGTCTGATAAGAGCTTATATTTTATACCAACTCATTAGTTAGGGTCTAAGCTAATTCTGATAACATGGTTTGTATTTGTTTCTGAAATCAAAGACTCTTCTCCAAACCATCTTATTGGTAATTGTCCCATTCTTGGTGACAGTACTGTTAGAGCCAAGGAATTCACAACATCTGCCTCTCATCTATCCAGCCCCATCTCCTATCCTCCCTGGAATTTGCTTTGGGAAAGTACACCCAAACGGAGCGCATGGAAAGTAAACGGCCAAAACCACATGTCTGACTGTTGATTTTGGGCTTGAGGTCTCAGTCCATAGAACTCCAGTAAAGCCAACGGGACTGTATGAGCCCGGTGTTTCATTTCCCTCCCAGCTAGTCACACTCAGTCCATCACCTGCCAGCTGCCCAGGAATGGAAGGACAGGGAGAGAGAGAAGGAGAGACTGTGGGGAAAATGCAGTTATTTCCAATCGATGCCTGATGTAGCCTCGAGGCTGTATCCTGGGCTGTGGCCTAAGGCTTGGCTGTTGGCCGAGAAGAGGGAGCAGAGCGGCTCATAGAGCAAGCCTGGGGTCCTCTTCCCCCTCCAGCTGCAGGCCTGGGAGCAGGAAAGGAAAGCCACTCCCAAGTGAGCATTCCCCTTACGGTGACCCTGCCTTATCATTGAAAGCAGCCCCCTCCGTGTCCTGGAGTCTGGCAACCAGACCGGTTCACACAGTCACGCCTTCTTCCAGTGGCATTTGTCATGGGAAGGGGAAGAGGCCAAGACGCCTGTGTGTGAGCAGAGTGGAGGGAGTGGGAGAAGGATCCTCCGGAATTTGTAGCTTCTGGAGAAAGTTAGAAATCACCTAGTCCCATCCACACAGTTTTGAGATGAGGGAATTTATTTAAATGGAGTGAATTCTGCCAGCAGGACCAGGATCAGAGCCAGCATCTTTAGCCTGGACACTTTCAGTTGTCCTAAACCACTTGCATAAGTGCTGTGTAACTGCAAATCTCAGGAGCTAGAGCTCAGTAGGGAAACTGGGTGCTGCTCAGGTCCACGGCCCCACCAACCCCCTGCCTGGGGACCCATCATAAAAACAAATATCCTGCCAACTGACAGACTCTCTCATGGTTTAATAATCATGACATTTGCTTTTATGATACAAATTTATGTGGATTTTTTTTCTGAGCACATCATCCACTCCTGGACATTGTAGAAAAGAATTGTTAATTAATTAGAGCTAACGATGGGTATTTTTCTTCTTAGTTTGGGCTTCCGGGCCTTGCCCATTGAAATATGTAAGAAACCAACCACTGTGTGAAATGTGGTGGTTTTAAAAGCTTACAAACTGATGTCCTCATTTACCAAGCCCATGGAGATGGAGAAGGTAGAATCTTCCCTACCTAATGACTGTTCTTCAGAATAATTTCGTAAAAATGAACCCAGTGCAGCCCAATTATTTCTACTCTTGTCTAAAAAGCAAGTGAAGAGTCTGAAGCTTGCCTTCAGGAGCCAGTCTCAGAGGTGGAATTGGCATTGCTGTGATTCTCTGTATATTTCTGGTTAGGAAGCCTGTTTATGAAACTACCCAGAGAAAGTTTTGGAGGAAAAGCCTTGGGGTAGGAGAAGATGGTGACTAAGGAAAACTTGCTCTATGTAACCAGCTGAGCTGCAATTGGACCCACAATACAAACACCAAAACCACAAGTGGAAATGCCAGAATTCCAGAGTTCTGTTAAAGCCTGTTGATCTCTGGTTCTAGAAAGATCAAGATCCAGCTTATTCTTTATCTGACCGAGAAGTTAGAGTGCATCTTTATCTCCGTGGTATAGACAGGCAACGAAGTTGTCCTCCTATATAATAGTATTTGTTGCTATAAACTAGTCAAAAAATTGTGTCCCACACACCTACACTTTCCAATTACAAGGGTCAAGATTTTACCCTCTGCTTAAGTCAACACTGGGGCACATGATTTGGTAGCATGAAAAATCTTAGATTTTGGATCTAGATTTGGGGGTTTAAATTCTGAACTCATCACTTCTTGGATAAAGGACCTTGGGCAAGTTATCTTTTTTTTTTTTTTTTTTTTTTGCTAAGGTTTCCCCACTTTGAAAATAAATCTGCTTTACCAGATCAAAGAATATGTATGATGATTATATGAGAGAGTGTAGACATAAAAATGCTAGTGTAGAGGTTGGTACCTGTTAGGCCAGTAGTGATGGTAGGTAAGTATCCTAGCTTCTGGTACATTGTATGAATTTTAAAATATTTGCCTCCTTTGCCTTCCTTTCCTCCTTGTATCTGATAATCTACCTCTTCAGATGACATTGCTAGTATGTGCAATAATCATTTTAAGCTAATTAAATGTTTTATCTGCAACACGTCTTTTATATTTTATGACTTATATCACCAAATAGGCACAAATATGTTCTGTGACTAAGTCAGATTCCCTTAGTACAGGGAAGAAAATTCCTGAGTGGACAGAGAGGCCAAGAGGCTCCTGAAAGTATTGATATTGGAATAACATATGAGATTGGAAACTTCAAGGTATGGAAAAGTCAAGGGGTCTTTTCATTAAAGTTATTTGGAGAGGCATTCTGAGAATAACAGAAATGAAGATCCTTGGCCCAGAAACAAGCTAAGTATTTCTAGAAACCACATATATTCTTTCATTTGGTGAAATGTATCCTCTTTATGAAGATAGTACAACTGACGTGCCAATGCCGTGGTGATGAGCCCTACTCTTGTCAGGGTTCATGTGGTGCATTGTTAGAAGATATCAGAATTCTTTTCTGAGAGGTTCAATGACCTGTGAAGGACACAGACTGTTTAAAAGAAAAATTGGTGATCGTCAAATCTGAGTGCTTTTAGTAATAAAAATAGTACATGAAAATGAACCTCAGAGTGAAGGAGTATTCAGCATGTTTTTATTACACTCTTTCTAACCATCTATTCAGCATTTCCTTATAACCAGGCATTCTGCTGGCCCCACTTCTATGTTATCACATATAATTCTTACAACAAGAAGATTTGGAATGCACTATTATCTCGATTTAAACACAAGGGAACGGAAGTTAAGAGACATTCAGAATTCAGCTTATTAATGGTGGAGCTCAGATAAAAATTTACATCTGACCCCAAGAATCAAATTCTTAACCATTATACTGCATGACTTTGCAAATGCGTTTGAGGAACATGCTTTGCGTGGATGGACCTTTACCTTCAACCAGGGATCAAATGCTGGTGTTACAGTTGACAAGCCCTGGGGCAGCTACAGTAGACTTAGAGGTGTACGTGGGAGCCAAGATTTCCCTTGTCAGTTATGTTTTCAGATTGCAAATCCTGCAGAAGGAATTCTAGAGTAAATTTGCATAGGATGCTGCCCATTTTCCTCAAATCAAGAATGGAAACAGACTCAGAGAACTCTGTTGTTCCAGGTCATTCCGTGACCAACTTTCACTCAGTGTATTCAGTGCCTGTTATCTGCTGGGCACATATCTAGGCACCAGCAACACGTTAAGGCTCAGGCTCTCCTGGTATTCTGGGTTAGAGTCTAGGCCCTGAAAGCTCTAGAATCATCCTCACTGTCCAAAGAGAAATGGCACTTGTTAGTTCGAAACTCTGCAGTGGAGATTGTCCAAGGACTTGATTGCTTTTGTAGACTACAGTGACTACAGTGGCATTTCCTCTTTGTTCCTTGGGTCTTTGTTTCTGGAATACTGAAATGGTTGAAACTGGAATGTTTCCATCAACAAATCCATACCAATTGGATGTATTGGGTTAAAATGGACTCAGCAATCTCTCACCCTTTGGGTGTGCTGCTCTATATCAGTTGTGACTTCTCTTGGTGCTTTTGGCATTCACTGGATTCTTAAATCGCCATAACTGTAAGTACAAATAGGGGCCTTATCTGTTGTTTACTCCCACCCTGGAAAGTCAGATAAGTGTGTCCAAAGGTCCTCTGCAAGACAAACATTATGATAATCATTATAGGGCATCTTTTTTTTTTTTCCAACATCAAAAACAACATCCCCCTCCAAAAACTAATGAAAAACACAAACACAGGGTTTTCTGAAATCCACCTTCTCCATGAACTCTCAGGTAATTTGCTGACCATTTCTTTCTCTATCTCTGAGGCCAGGAAGAGGACAGTCAGCATTAAACTTCTATTCTAAGAGGCAGCTGGACTAGAGTAGTTCAGCTCAGGGATTCTGAAGCTGGGAGGCTTGGATCCAAATGTTTGACTCTGCCTCTGACTGGCTGTGTGACCTCGGCTAGTTAACTTCTCTGTGCTTCAGGGTTCTCATGTGTAAAACATGGCTGATAAGCAGAGTGCCTCTTTCATCAACTGCCTATGAAGATAAATGAGTAAAAACATGGAAAGCATTTATAGAAAGGTGCCTGGCCAGAGAAGAGTGTTCAACCAAAGTTAGCTGTCACTGACTGTGGGGCCCTTTGGGTTGTGATGCCTCTGAGCAGTCTGCCTTTGCCTCCTCTCACCTTATCCCTGTGGGTGTCTACAATAAGCCACACACTTAAGACTAGTCTGAGAATTCTCTGATCTTCTCTGTTTCTTAAACCTACAGAACATTGTCTGTGAGATGCTCACATCCCTGGTTCAAGGTCG
The DNA here is from genome assembly GCA_004023965.1 of Spilogale gracilis. Classification (NCBI taxonomy): domain Eukaryota; kingdom Metazoa; phylum Chordata; class Mammalia; order Carnivora; family Mephitidae; genus Spilogale; species Spilogale gracilis. The sequence continues at coordinate 44,827 of PITA01004486.1, forward strand.
GATGGAGATGCAGGAAGGGACAGAAACGATATGTGCTGTTTCCCGTTTCCAGCGCTAAACGGGTCGTTGCTTCCACAGACCCTTAATTAAATTAGCTTCATCATTTGGGGAGCAAAGTCCAGAACTAAAACACAAACCAAGGAGCTGTAACATTTCCATATTGTACATAGTGGAACCTGGGGCCATTTGTTACCTTGAATTTGCCTTGGATTTAAAATGTGGCAAATTTTATTTTGGAAACTGAGGTCTTTATAGGTAGGGTTTAGGTAAAAAGGCCCACTTCAAATGCACAAGATAGTTGTACAACTCCGTGAGCAAGGAGAGGACGGCTATTTGAATGAACTGGAGACGTGGTTCCTTAGTAAGTTTTGCAGCAGGGAGTTGATAGTAGCTAGCATGACCATTCTGGGGACCCTGGGGGATTTGGGGAGTCTCCGTCATTCTGATTCTGATGCAGAGAGAAAGAATATGACATCATCACAGATAACACAAACCACAAGGACAGACAGCGGTTCTCTTTACCCGCAGCAGGAATATTTAGTGAGAACTGGCCTCCATTTAACTTTGTCAGCACAGGAAGCACCATGTGTTATATAATACGCCAGCCGCTAATAGCGAGGAGGGGAGGCCCGGCCCAAGACAAGCAGGTGTTTTGTTTTTGTTTTTGTTTTGTTTTTTGAGGAGATGAAATTTTTCCCAAGAGGAATTTTTTTTTTTTAAAGATTTTATTTATTTGACAGAGAGAAACACAGCCAGAGAGGGAACACAAGCAGGGGGAGTGGGAGAGGGAGAAGCAGGCTTCCTGCCGAATAGGGAGCCTGATGTGGGACTCGATCCCGAGTCTCTGGGATCATGACCTGAGCCGAAGGCAGTCGCTTAACCAACTGAGCCACTCAGGCGCCCCCCTCAAGGGGAATTTTATTTTATTTCAGTATCGTTTTAGCCAACTTCCTATGTGACAAAAGATTACTTTTCCCTCAGTTCCTTAGTTTCCTAATAGGTAAAATGAGATTGTAATGGCATCTCTTACATGAGGTTTTATCAGGATTAAATGAACCGATAAATGCAAAATGCTTGGAAGAGTAGTACCTCCTTGCTCCCAGTGAGTGGTCTAGTAGAGTTGACCTTTGAACAATGTGGGGGTTAGAAGCACCAATCCCTGAGCCACCAAAAATCCACTGTAACCTTGACTCCCCTAAAAACTTACCTACCGCTATCCTGCTGTGGACAGGAAGCCTTACCTGTAACATCACTAGTCGAAGAGCACACGTTTCATCTGTTACATGTATTAAGTGCTGTATTCTTAAATAAAATAAGCTAAAGAAAAGAAAATGTTGTTAAGGAAATCACAAGGAAGAGAAATACATTTTATCCAAAAAAATCTACATTTAAGTGGACTACGTAGTACAAAGCCATGCTGTTCCAAGGTCAATGGTGTCTGCTTTTATTGCTGTTACATACTTAGGCTTCATGAGCACTGTATTATTATTCTAATAGTTCCTCTGAAGGGAAAAACCATCAGGAAGCATGGAAATATGCTTCATCTCATTTTCCTCAGCAACTTATGCCAAATGGGAACTTCTTGAGGGCCAACATAGCCAGAGCCAGCCTGGGTCTTTGAGGAAGAGAGTAGTCTGCGTAGAGCTGAACTTGTATTTTTAAACCTATTAAGTGACAGCAAACATCTTTCATACACACAAAAAAACCCCTAACTGAATGACGTGTTTTATTTATCAGTATCACTAATCCCCACAAGTGACATGAGAAAACCATTTTAGGTGTTACAGATGGTACTTGAAATTTTAGATGTGGGTCTGAACTTTAGAAATTCAGTAGCACAATAAGGATACATGAAAAGCGTCCCTCTCCTGGATCTATTATAATTCTCTATTTTTTGTTATTGGAGAGATGTATGGGCTGCACTGTTCCTGTCCCACCCGTCTTAAAAGAATGGTTGGCAGACTTAAAGTCATAGGAAGAGCCAAAAAAAAAAAAAAAAACCACACAACAAAACCCAGCCAAGATGTATTCTGATTAAGCAAACTGTTGAGTCATATTTTGTTTCATGGAAACAAAGAGATAGGCTCTCTTCTTATATCAAGGTTTCATATAACATGATCAGAAATCCTTGCTTTCACCTTCTTCTCCTAGCTGCTTTGAGATTTGGGCTCCCACCAAGAGCAGCAAAGTATAGTGAGAGGGAGCCCTTTTTTTCTCTGGAGAATGATGAGAGGGAAATAAGATGGTGAGTCAGCGGCCAGCAGGCATCCAGTGCACGGGGAACGCGCAGTCCTGCTCACTGCCTCCCCCACCTGCTGTTCTGGTGTCCCTGGATTAGTTTCTATTGCTGTATGCTCAGCAACAGACTTGACAGTGGGGTTCTGGGTTCCGTGCCCCAATCTCCTGAAATCCTTGGTACTGCCTGTGTTCTGAGACCTACTGAGAAATATTAGATGCTGCATGAGAAACACAGGGGGCCAGAAGCACAGAACTCCCTGTACGTGGGGCCCTCTGCTAGTACAGTACAAAACTCGACAAACAGGACCTCAAGCGGTTACCTGATCGCGATGCATGAAAATAACAGCATCAAAACATCGGTTCCTGCCACCGATGCAGAATTAAACTGGTCAGGGTTAATCAGAAGAGGGGGAAATGGAGGGAACTGGCATTAATGTTACTTAGCATATTTGCAATGATACAGTATGGAAAACTTGCCACTCAGGCATGGGTATACCTCCCCTCAAACTTTCTCAGCCAAACACAAAAAATGATTTGGATGACTATTTTTGCAGTTTTCCTAAGGGTGACACAACATTCTAGATGCATAAGAGAGAAGTTAATTTCTGACGTACAGAAGATGCTTCAGAACATTAGAGCTTGATTCTCTCAGGTTAACAGAGGGTCCCCCTTGTTCCTCCACTTCAAAGATGTATCTTTTTTTTTTTTAATGTTTCAAGTTTTTAATTAAATTCTAGTTAGTTAACATACAGTGTAATATTAGTTTCAGGAGTAGAATTTAATGGCTCATCACTTACATGTAACAACCAGTGCTCATCACAGGTGCCCTCCTTAATCCCCATCACCCATCTAGCCCATCCCCCCACTCACCTCCCCTTCAGCGAGCCTCAGTTCTCTATAGTTAAGGGTCTTTCCCTCCCTTTTTTCTCCCTTTCCCCCACATTCATCTGTTTTGTTTCTTAAGTTCCACATGTGAGTAAAATCATATGATATTTGTCTTTGACTGACTTATTTTGTTTAGCATAATACCTTCTAGCTCCATCCATGTCATTGCAAATGACAAGATTTCATTCTTTTTTATGACTGGATAATGTTCCATTGTGTATGTACACCGCATCTTCTTTATCTATTCATCAGTTGATGGACATCTGGGCTCTTTCCCTAATTTGGCTATTGTTGATAATGCTGCTCTAAGCGTCAGAGAAGGTGCCATGAGTCAGTATTTCTGTATCCTCTGGTTATATATTTAGTAGTGCAATTGCTGGTTTGTATGGTAGTTCTAGGTTTAGCTTTTTGAGGGACTATTTTCCAGAGTGGCTACAGCAGTTGCCGCCCCTTCTCCCTTTGTTCTCCCTTCTCCACATCCTCGCTAACACCTGTCGTTCCCTGTGTTGTGAACTGTAGCCATTCTGATAGGTACGAGGTGGTATCTTGTTGTGGTTTCGATTTGTATTTCTGTGATGATGAGTGATGTTGAGCATCTTTTCATGTGCCTGTTGGTCATCTCTATGTCTTCTTTGGAAAAATGTCTATTCATGTCTTTTTCCCTTTTCTTAACTGGATTATTCGTTTTGAGGTATTGAGTTTGGTAAGTTCTTTATAGATTTTGGATACTGACCCTTTATCAGATATATCATTTGCAAATATCTTCCTCCATTCTGAGGTTTGCTTTTTTAGTTTTGTTGATTGTTTCCTTTGCAATGCAGAAGTTTTAATCTTGATAAAGTCCCAATAGTTCATTTTTGCTTTTGTTTCCCTTGTCTCAGGTGACATATCTAGACAATCGCTATGGCTGAGGTCAAAGAGGTTGCTGCCTGTGTTGGCCTTTAGGATTTTGATAGGTTCCTGTTTCACATTTAGGTATTTCATCCATTTTGAATTTATTTTTGTGTATGGTGTAAGAAAGTGGTCCAGTTTCGTTCTTCTGCTTGTTGCTGTCCAGTTTTGCCAATGCGATTTTTTGAAGAGACTGTCTTTTTTCCATTGGGTATTCTTTCCTGCTTTGTCGAAGATTAGTTGACCATAGAGTTGTGGGTCCATTTCTGGGTTTTCTAGTCTTTTTTCTTTTTTGAAGATTTTATTTATTTTTTTGACAGAGAGAGAGATCACAAGTAAGCAGAGAAGCAGGCAGAGAGAGGGGAGGAAACAGGCTCCCTGCTGAGCAGAGAGCTCGACGCAGGCCTTGATCCTAGGACCCTGGGACCATGACCTTAGCTGAAGGCAGAGGCTTTAACCCACTGAGCCACCCAGGTGCCCTGGGTTTTCTAGTATTAAAGAGGTATCTTTTCTTTTCTTTCTTTTTTTTTTCTTTTGAGATTTTATTTATTTCTTTGACAGAGCGAAACACAGCCAGAGAGGGAACACAAGCAGGGGGAGTGAGAGAGGGAGAAGCAGGCCTCCTGCTGAGCAAGGAGCCTGATGTGGGACTCCATCCTAGGACTTTGGGATCATGACCTGAGCCAAAGGCAGACGCTTAACGACTGAGCCACCCAGGCACCCCAAAGATGTATCTTTTCAAGTAATATAGTAACATAGACAGCCCATGGTTGTGAATGCCTCTTTGGTCAGGCAGTAAGGCATATTTCCCTCATTTGCTGACCCAGGGCAGGTTGCAGAGTTCATATAATTGTGAATTGCCATTTGTTCATTCACTCAACAAATAACTATTCATCTCTTTTCCTTTCCTAGGCATTTTGGAAAGAATAGGGGATATAATGATGAACAAGAAACAGATACAAATAATTGATGATTTGTGCTATGTTGAGGATAAACTCATAGGAGCCAGGAAAGAAAGAAAAATGGTGGATTTGGGAGCATGGGTGAAAGGTGTGTTGGGAGGGAGGTATACTTCCAAGAGGGATGTTACTAAGCATACACAAATGTTGATCCACCTTGGCTAATGCACCTATCTGGTGATGGTCATATAGCCATGCAGGCAACTCTATGCATTTATGGACAGAAAGAAAAATGTTATCTTTCTGCCTCACAGGTATTTTCTAAACACAAGCAATTCCTCCTGAGAGTCACTGCCCAGATGCTGGAAATCACTGCATGACCAGTCCACAGCAGAGAGCCTGGGACATAGCAGACATGCACTCATGTTGAATAACAACACTAATGAACAAATGAAAGATGCTTTTAGAACAATAGGATGTTGAATTTATGGTCTCAAACAACTAAATCAGTTCCACATTGTGTCTATTTATTGTTGAATTTTGGGCGATAATAAAACACCTTCATTTTCTTCCTGACCTTATTTATTGAAATGACAGCAATCACAGAATGTAAACTCCTAAAAAAGGTTGTACTTCTCTTTCCTGTAAGAGGAAAAAACCTGCAGATTCTGAGGTAGCGTGTCTTGCATGTGTGTTGACTTTAGCTGTGTTGCTTCAATTCTGGAAGTCATATCTGAAGTGATAACAGTATCAGACATCTACACTTGGAATGCTTTCCAATTTTAATTTATTTTTACATTTATTCTTATAATTTATTCCTATATTTAAGGATGTTGTAGTATCTAGAGCTTTTTTTTAATCTTTAAACAACTCTAAAACTTGTGACACAATTCCCCCCTACTTCTAAAGGCTCTGTGCTCTGTATAAAGCCATCATTTTGACATTTCTTGAATTTATTTTAGAACAAGAAAAATCACATATTTATTAATCTGGGAGAATGCAAGGTAAAGAATTAATTTCTAGAAGATCAACAATTTGAGACATTTCTAGGACTGAGGCCTGATGGTTAATTTTTGTTGGCAGCTTAGCTAGACTATGGTTTGGTTGGACACTAGCCTAGATACTGTTGTGAAGGTATTTTGTAAACGTGACTAACATTTGTAGTTACGATTGTTTTTAGATGAAAGAGATTGCCCTGACAATGTGAGTATCACTTATATAATCAGTTGAACATCTTTGGTCCAGAAACTGAGCTTTTAGGAGGAAGAAGGAATTTTGCCTCAAGACTGTAACAGAGAAATTCTCCCTGAGCTTCCAGTCTGCTGGTCTGCTCTGCAGATTTTGAACCCAAAATTGTGTGTGTGCGTGTGTGTGTGTGTGTATATAGATATGTGTTTATATATGTGTGTATATATCCTATTTTATATCCTATATATATATATTTATATATATATAATATATATATATATATCTTATCCCTATCTGTTTATTTATATGTCCATAAATAAATATGATTCTGCTTTCTGCTTCTCTGGGGAATCCTGACTGTTGCAGAATATTTCATTCTCTCCTAAAATTGTGTCTCCAGTTGGACCAGGGAAAAATTGGTAACAGATTCTGGACTTCTACTGCCTTATGGGAGATCAGAGGGTTGAAAGCAAGCCGAGACAGTGTTCCACATTTCAAGCCGCCCCCTCCCAAAAGGAAAGGAGCTTGGAGCTGGGGAGAGGAACACTGAGCACACCCATTCATATGATTCATTTGTTCTATATTTAGCAAAACGGAAAAATACGGGGAAGATTTTTGAAACTTTATAAACTCTTCTGGCTTCCTTCTGATAACACCATGTTTTATTCCATGCCAATGCACACCCCATCTTTATAAAAATTGTATTATGCTCTTAGCATTAGCTAGGGTACTATCTGAGAGGAGTCAGAGTGGACCGCAGGTCCTCAGGGCAGGGTTGTTATTTGTTTGTTTGTTTGTTTGTTTATATAAAACCATGATTTTACATAATATTAAGGTAGCTGGAAGTTGGATTGTTATTTCCAGAAGAATAAGAAAGACAATGTATTTCTACTGAGCGCCCACAAGTGACATTCATATGAGAACAAGTTCACACATTTAATTCCAGTTTTGCAAAAAAAAATTGTACAAATGAGGCCATGACCTCAAATCATACTAACAGCTCTGTTTGTAACGGCGTGCAGGGAGGTGGACGTCTCAGAACAGACTTACTCCCATGGCTGCGGGCAGCCCTGAAATGATGCCTTTCATAGACACTGAGTTGGGAAGACCATCCCTCTACAAGAAAAATAATGCTTTCCTTTAGTGTCACAACTCTTAGGAGAGCTTTGATCATGGATCTTGGGGGAGTGAAAAAAGAAAGATGTACATAGAAGTTAATTTCTGCTACTCAAATATTCTAGTTTGGTAAAAAGTATTTATCTTACAGAGAGCATGTAATCATTTTAAGCATATAAATTAGTAAAATTTTTCCTGCTAAAAATATTAACCTATTAACCGATTACCATTGTTCTTGTCACTTCCATAGGGATAGTGGTGGGAATGTGTGATTATTGCTTAGGTTTGGGCTCTGAAGATTATCAGCCGAAGTATTTACCCACTCATTCTTCCCCTTTACTTCATCATCAGGAGCATCCATATCCCATCGCTTCAATTATAAAAGCATGCTGCACCACTAAATGAAAACTCTTGTGAGTCGGATGGACCATATCACAAAATACAAACACAGATGCAAAAGTGCCACAAACACCACACTTTTTGAGGTAAAATGTGGTAGTTTTGGACTAGTTGGGTTGTGGCCGCACCTTCTTTCACACTCTGGGCCTCCCATCCTTCAGCAGAATTCATTCTTTTCTTGTCCTATGTTTTGTCAACCTGAATGGGCAGGGTTAGTTCTCTACTCGGTCCCTTTCTTCTCGGGATCTCTTTTCCATTCCTCTTTGCCGGAGCCCAACTTTCTTCCACATTCTCAATAACATGCATCTTACCGACTTCTCACATACTTGCTTTTTCTTGATTGATACGCGGTATAAAGAGACCACTGCAGTTTTCCACAGGACACACAACCACTATGACTTAACCCATACCTAGTTGCTGCCCTCTTACTTGATGGCTGGAAACAGCATGACAAATGTTGAAATTTTACTGTTCTAGAGTCTGAAAGATTGAGTTGTCTCTCCCAACTTTGGGGGATAAAGTGATATGTAGATAAGAATGAATAATAGAACTGAAATGGATTTCAAGGTGTCTAGTCACCCTAACTGCTTTCAGGTAGTTTCTAGACTAGCTCTGGCAAAACAAGTTTTATTTCACCATAGTCTAAAATAATTGTGGGTGACTGCCAGGAAACCCAGGTTGATATAAACTTTGTGTTCAAATCTAGGCTCTGGGTTTGCTGTAATTAATTCGTGATGCCTGCCATGGGTAAGGTTTAGGAGGGTATGGATGGTAATGACACATCGTTCCCATTTTCTGGATAAAACCAGCAAAGATGGAGAATTACTTTTTCAGTTTAAAATTATTTCAAACCCTGAAAAAGCATTCCAGGTGAGAAAGACAGGGCAGGGGAAAATTCATCTTGGTATAGATGAAGATGCTGACAAGCAGCCGTATTTTTTGAGTATGATAACCTTTCTGAAAAGCACTAAAATATAATAGTGCTCTTGAGATGATGATGCGGACTGAAATAGAAACTCTAAAAGCTAATAGTGTCATTGCCTGTTTTGCTAGCTCAGAAGAGCAAAATGCTGAATGAAAGTGTATAGTAGGAGAAAATTGGCCTTCATAACTGAGTGAAGATGCTCTTTCTGTGTTTGGAGAACATTCTTGAAATCGACTTTTCGGTGATCTAAATTTAAACATGTAAATTTTTAAAAACACCGTTTTTGCAAAGAATCCTGCGAAACAGCCATTTAGTGGAGTTTGCCATTTAATAGAAAATCCATTTCCTCTTGGAACACTGAAAAAATAAAATAAATTTAAAGTAAAAAAAAAGAAAATCCATTTCCTCATGAAAACATAACTTGTTCTTGGTTCAGATATCTTCAGAAAAGCCTTTGTTTTGTTTTGTTTGAAAATGTTGACACCCTATGCTTCACTTAGAAATAAAACAGAAGCCACAGTAAATTTCTTCCAGAGATGTTAGCCTGGAAATATGATTATATTGTAACAAAGGCCCAACAAAATGTCTGAAGGACTAATGAAGTCTTCGCAAATGCAAGTAAATGGGGTTACAACTCAATCCATAAAAATGTGAATAGTGACGGCAGTAGTAATCGTGACCATTTATTGAACAAGAAGCTGTCACTTGTTAATATACACCTATTCACTTCCTGACTTCCTTCTTTCCTTCTTTCTTCTCCCCATTCCTCCTCTTCCTGGTTCCACAAATACTGAGTTCCTATTATGCTCCAGGAACTATACAAAGCTCGAGAAACAATGACATTGGGCATCCAGATAGACAAGGATTCTGATTTCACAGAATTTACCCTCTAGTGGGGAAGAGCTAGGTATTTATCAAGTAATAACAATAATGTGTTGTGTCAAGATGGACTGAGAGGTCTCTTTCCCCTTTGGGGAACAAAGGGGAAATTTGAGGACTAGAAAAAGTGATTTCAGTGTGCAACTAGTTGCTGCTTGTTAATATGAGGAAGGACAGGTGTATCTTTACTGTGAAATGACCTGGATATTATTTTGCAAGGAATTGGGCCAGATTCATATTAACAGGAGAAATAAAGCTTTTAAAAAATATGTTGACAAGCTTTATTTCTCTCTAGAAAGACATTCTACCTTATAGTTGTAAATTTTATTTTGCTATAATGACCTAACTGCCAAGAAATGGCTCCAGATCCACTCAGTTTCTCTGTAATCTCATAGAGGTCTCTCTTGATTTTGGGAGGGTGGTTAAAGATGATGAATATTATTGTGCTATTGAATGTAAATATTTTCACTAAGCAAACTAGTCTGTCTTGTATTAGTATAGCTTAAAGAGTTTTTTATCAAAAGAATATAATTTTGTGGTTTTCAAATTTATATATTAATTTAAAAAACACAAAGGACTATTGCAAAATTGAAGATGAACAATCAAAGCCTATAGTTTCTTAAAAAAAAAAAAAGATAATAGAGGTGCCTAGGTGGCTCAGTCAGTTGTGACTGACTATTGATTTCTGCTCAGGTCATGATCTCAGGGTCCTGAGATCGAGCCCTCCAGGCTGCATGCTGAGCGGTGGAGCTCGCTTGAGATTCTCTCTCCTTACCCCTCTGTCTCTCTCCCCTCCCCCTCTGTCCCTCCTGCCTCGTCACTCCCACCTCATTTGCTCTCTCTCTCTCTCTCTAAAAAAAGGAAAGAAAGAAAAAGGCGATTGTTCATAATGAAGCAATCAATACTTTTTGGATTAGTCCAATTTAAGAATATCTAAATATCTCAAGACATAACATGTATGTGCATCTTTTGTTCCCATGGACTTGTGTGGACTGGGATTTTTAAATAATGCCACAGTGTAAACAACTATAAGAATAACTTTGGTACTGCACCAGGATCCAAAATATACCTAAGAGGATAAGTAATAAAGAATAAAAAAAATCACTTCTTATATTAAAATATTTTTATCTCGTTTATAACAAAAATGTAAGATTAAACATATTATTTTAATCTTAATGAATAAGATGATTTAAACTCTCTAATATTTTTGTTACTTTATAAGATAAAATACACTATTTCTAACATCACTGAACACATTTGAGCCATTCATTTAGCAATGGAGTATACCTCAAGGCACCCCTCTGAATGTCTAATGAGCTATCCTTTTCAGAAAACCATGGTCAAATGAATGGGGTAGGGGGTTGCTGCTTTAGAAGGAAGTTTCTTCGAGACAGTCTCATCCACTCCTGGTTCTATAATTGTGCAGCAGAGAGATTAGAAGAAACTTAGAGAAAAGAAGCAATTAGAAATTTTAATCATGCAGCTATTTGAGCAGGAGCATAAAGGAATGAAACTGACCCTCTAATGGGGCCCTTTGGTGGAGAAATTTCATTGAGCTGCACACACATGTGGTTGTTGGTTAATTCCCTCTTATGGCTAATAAATCACCAAGCAGTTGGAGGGTGTTCCCTATGGAAAGTTGCAGAGAAAGACCATGTTAGAAAGCAGGCCAGGGGTGCTAGGGGAGTGCCCTAGAAGGAGATGGCATTCGAGTTTATGCTCTGTGTTCTCAAACTGCCTCTCGACCCCTTGAGTTGTAGTTGAGAAGGATAACCTCTGAATTATTTCATTTTGTACCTTCCTTTGAAACAATACAATCTTGAAAATTAAAAAAAAAATCTTTAAAAACTATATTGCCAATAAAAATAAAATTTAGCTTAATTTCTTTATATTTTTATATGTGCATTTATATATAATTTTGCATAAATGCATATAGATACATAATTTTTCCACAAGTGTATATGTGTATATGCATTTTGAATTTTACCGGGATTTTCCTTCTGTTCTTCTTCCTTCACCCAGTTCTTTGACATATGATAATCCAAAATAACCTTCTATGTATCTTTCCAAGCTTACATATCTCTCTCCCTCTTGGGTATTTGTGGGTTTTTTTGGTATCGTTTTAGGAAATGAGCTATAATGCCCATGTTTTGCATTTTGATTTTGTCACTCAATGATTCCTCTGGAAATTTCTCTAAGATATTTGGGTTTTCAATGTATAGTAGCCTGCATCAACAATAATATTTTACTCCTTTTTTCTTTTTTGATGTTTATATTCATTATTTTACTTCCCAATTGGCTAGAATTTTCATGATAATAATAAAGAATTTTGGAATTATATATCATTCCATACATAACATTTGATTTCAATTAAACTACTTTATGACATTTGGATATCAAATGTCTTTTCAGCATCTGTTAGTATGCTATAAATATTTTGCTGCGTTGTCAGATTATATTTGCTAACATTTGTTTTTAGTTTTGGAATCTTTATCCATGAGGAAAACTGGTCTATTATTCATTCTAAAGATGTTTATTGAGCACCTGCTTTCTGTCATGTAGTAGGCTGGGCACCGACGCTATGGTATTTAAGCATAAATGTCCCTATTTTTATGGAGCTAACATTTAGAAGAAAGTGTTCTTTCTTAAAGAAAAATTTGATCATCAGGTTTGTTTATGAGATATGATATTAGAATAATTTTATCTTCTAAAAGTTAACTGAAGACATTTTTGTCTTCTTCCTAGAAATGGAATAGATTAAATAAATATTTGTTCTTTAAAAGATGGCTCAAACATATGAACCCAGATGTTCTTATGCTGCTTATGGTGGATTTTTAGTCTCTTTTCCGATACTAGGGTCATTGGAATATTTGAGTTTTTCTTTTCTTCTTAGATCAGTTTAAAAAATTTGTGTTTTGCAGGAAAAGGATTTCAAGTGTGTCTCCTTAGTTTCTTTTTCTTAGAAATTATCTTTATCGCTCCTACGTCTGTGGTTATATATCACTTCTTAATTTTAATATTGCTCTACGTTTGCTCTCTCTTTTTTAAGATCCTGATGAAAAAAATATTTTCCTCCAAAAAGATTTTTTCCCTCAAAGAGTGTTTTCAGCTTTCTTTTTAAAAAATCTTTCCTAGTCTATGTCTTCTGTTTTTATCAGTTTCATTTTTTTTATTAAGTTCTCTTCCTATTGTTCCTTGTCCTTACTCTTTCTTCTTTAATAGTAAAGGCATTTAAGTCTGTACAATTTCTTGGGAGTAGAGCTTTACATTTGTCTGTAGATTCTGAATGAATGGTTCTCCCTTTCTTTGCTTTCTAGATGATTCTGATTTCCCTTTTATTGTAATGCTCTTTTGATCTAGCACTTACTAGAAGTATGTTTCTAAATTGCCAGCAGTAATTCTTGTCACTTTTACATTACTTATTTCAAGTGTCATTGGCATATGATCAGAAAAACGTAGTTTGTAAAAATCTCCAGTTATAGACTCTGTTAAGATTTTGAGTCAAGTACACGATTAATTTTTTCAAAATGTTCCCTGAGTATATTAGAAAAAACTGTTCTCTGTTTAAATGTAAGCTTTCATGTATAGCCCCATGGTGTGCTGATAAAAGTGGAACAGCCAGCTCTCTGGAGATGATGGTTTGCAGTCTTTGTAGCATTTGTGTTTTCAGGCGTATCTATGGCCACCACGGCCTGGCCTGTATTCTAGCCCCCAGCATGACATCACTCAAAATGCAGGTGGAATGGACAGCCTCACAATTGGCTCTCCAGAGCTCGTACCAACCAACTCCTGTGCCCCGCTGCACAGGTCTATTCAATCAAGCTTATTGACTGTATTATTATATTCTTCTATCCTTACGTACGCTTGGTGACTAAGTTCTGAGCAAACTGTACTACAGTTGCATGTTCTTCCGGTTGCCTTCATACAGATAGTAGTTTTCCCTCCACCTATTTAGCTGCCATTTTTTTTTTTAGTACATATAGTTTATAATGATTTGCTTTTTATTTATTTATTTGTTAAAGATTTAATTTTTTAATTTGGGTTAGCAGGAGAGAGCACACAAGCAGGGAGGGAGGGGTGGAGGGAGAGGGAGAAGCAGACTCCCTGCTGAGCAGAGAGCCCAACTTGCGCTCTATCCCAGGACCCCGAGATCATGACCTGAACCAAAGGAAGACACTTAACCTACGGAGCCACACAGGTGCCCCTATAATGATTTAGTAAAATTCCTAAGCCCTCTATAATATCAGTACGTAATGACTCTTCCAGCCCTCTATAATGTTTTAACCTTAGGTATTAATATTGCCATATTTGTTTTTTTGTTTGCATTTGTCTGGTATCTCCTTGCTGAACTTTTCATTTTCCATCATTCTTTATCACTCAAATTAAGTGTATTTCCTGCAAATAGCAGTATAAATAAAATCTAGGCCGTCAGTCTTTGTATTTGACTAGGATACTTCAGTGTATTCACATTCAGTATAATTACTTTATTTCTTCAATAATTGCATTTCATCACTCACTTTGTTTCCTTTTTCTTAACCTAGCTGGTTTTAGTTGATATTTATTCTGTTTCTTTCCCTGTGTTGATTAGAAGTGGTGTATTTTTCTGTGTATTTTTCCCTTTTCTTAAGGATTGTCTTCTAGCAAATGAATAAATTATTTCCCTAACTATTTACAAGAAAATGAGGCTATCACTGTGGGGTACTCTATTTCTCCAGTTTCCCCCACCCTACAGAATGAGACTATTAAAATACTTTTCCTTTCACCTTACTTTCCTCTCTTTATACCATTGAACTTTTGGAATCCTTTCATTTTTCATCACTCTCAATGTCTAGATTTTGCTGGGATTTTCTATCTATTGGTGGTCTTCTCCTCCTCTACTATTTCAAGCATCCCTCTTTAACTCTCTGTTGGGCAATATCAGATTATTTATCCTCATTTTTTATACCTATATGTACCTGTACCAGGATTTATGCACAAATAAATCTGGTTTATGTGCCCTGCTCTTTTATTTTTCTCTTTATTCGTCTTGAGGTTTCTTTTCGGTTTCACTTTTTATTTAAGTGAGTGTTCTTGAGTATTTTTCTTGAATGGATTTTATGCATGATTCATTCTCTGAAGACTTGCACATCCTCCATGGAAGGCTGATCACATGGTCATAGGGTAGAGAATTCAGTTGCAGCCTTTGCTCTTATCTGAGATTTCATTCTATTGTCTAACTTCCAATATTCTAAGTACCAGTATGATTTCTTCCCACGTAGGTAGCTTTTTTTTTCTTGGTGGTATTTAAGATTTTTTTTCTCTTTATCTTTACTTAAGAGATCTGAAATTTTATTGAGGCATGCCTGAAAATATTCCAGGCTTGAAATCAGAGAGCCCTTTCAATCTTACAGATTTAAGTCTTTCCTTATCTCACAAATATCTTCTCCATTTATTTATCTAACTACTACCTCCTCTTAACTATCTCCCTTTGTCCTTCTAAAATATCTGTTATTCATTTGTTAGGTCTTCTGGATATAGAAAGTCTAAGTCTCTAAACTTTTCCTTCATGTTTTCTATTTCTATACTTTTTTCTCAGATCTTTGTGATATTTCTTTCTTTGTTAAAGATTTTATTTATTTATTTGACAGAGAAACACAATGAAAGAAGGAACACAGGCAGGAGGAGTGAGAGAGGGAGAAGCAGGTTTCCTGCTAAGCAGGGAGCCCGATGCAGGGCTCGATCCCAGGACTCCAGGATCATGACCTGAGCTGAAGGCAGACGCTTAACGACTGAGCCACGCAGGCACCCCAAGATATTTCTTGCAGGCCATTTTCTAGGCTACTAATTGGGGTTTCAGTAATGATCTCTACCCCCATCATCAAAAAAAATGAAATTCTACTTTGCTTCATAAAATTTCTCCTTTAAATGAGCCCAGATTTCCAGAAGCATGGTTGGGTTTTGTAGTCGCAGAAACCGGATGTTGGAATTCTCGCTCCTCACTTACTAGTGCATCACCTTGGACAAGGAAATCACCAAACTAAAGCTTAGTTCCCTCATCTATGGGGAAGGAGCTGCTACCACCCATGGAACTGAATCATAATAATGGTGACATGATAGGAAATAGATATTTTTTGCAAGGTATTAGGTACCCAAAGAATGTTCTGTAAATATTAGTGTAACATTTGATTAAACATTATATTGACTAATATAAAAGTAAAGTCTGTGGGGGGGATCACAATGCTTTTTTCAACACTAATTATATGTTCTTATGTTTTTAGGGCTTTTTTGCAGCTTTTGCATAGAAAGCTTTTAAACTTTGCTAATAAAATCATAATGCCTTATGTTTGTATAATACTTGACTATTTATCTGTAGCTTTGTGATTGAAAACAGGTATTATTATTTTAACGCTGCTGCTGAGTTAAATGATTTTCCAAAGCTTACAGAGCTGGCAGAGACAGCTGTCAAAACCTCGGAACTCAAAGCATTTCTCCAGTTGACAGCCAATTCCACAGAGAGCAATAACTTATTATATTTTTTAAAAATACAACCATCAAAGAGTTTCTGGATGGATTTTAGTCAATCAGTTATGCATTCAATGAGTAGAAATACAAAGTATGTATGAAAGCACCTTACTCTTGCCATGCATGGTTCAGAATGCCAAGGATAAAAAAGGGAGCAAAAGCAGATACAGTTCCTGCTCTCAGGAAGCTTATAATCTAGTGAAAGGGGGGTGGCCAGTAATCAGAGAATTGTATGCATACATGTAAACTGAGAGCTGAGAGAAAGTACACTTGACAAGGGGATTTTACATCATCAGGAAGGTTAGAAAGGCTCCCTGAGGTAATAATGCTGAGGTGAGGTTTGAAGGAAGAGTTTCCTTAGCCAGGCAAAGGGGGGTTAAGTGGGGGAGAGGAGCCTTCAAGACTGAGGAAATAGCAGACACAAAGGCTCTGTGTCCGGAAGAAGCCCTTCAGATTGAGAGGTTGAAATTGGGCCAGTGTCACTGGAACTCAGAGAGTAAAGGCAAGTGTGTGAGGGGAGCTGCAGAGGAAAGTGGGGGTCAGATGACAAAGGATTCTGAGACTCATGTGAAATATTTTGGTCTTTCTCTTAGAATGTCAGAACGCCAACTAGAGTTTTAAGAAGTGTGTGTGTGTGTGAGTGTGTGTGTGTGTGTGTGTGTGTGCGTGCACGTGGCTGCGGGCGCACACAGGACGTATATGTGCATACTCCTGGCACTGTGTTTACTTAGCAAACATCACTCTGGCTAAGGTGGAAAGTGGATTAGAAGTCCGAGTGCATGCAGGTAAAGCAGTCAGGAGGCCATGGAGGAAATCCAGTTGAGAGACAGGGGGCAGTGAGACAGAGAGGAAGGGGTCAGATCTGTAAGATAATTAGGAGGTTAAAACAATTGCCCCCGAGGATGGAGTATATATAGAGGCTAAGGTGGAGAGACTTTTAAAAAGGAACTCTAAATTTCTGGCTCAAATAGTTGGTAGATGGTACATGTACTTCCCGTTGTAAGGAAAGCCAAAATAAGGCCAGATTTGGGGGGATTAAGCTGATGAATTGGGTTGAATATATTCAATTTGAGGTGTCTGTTAGGCACCAGATGGAGATAAGAAGTAGTGGTTGGCCACATATGTCAGCTGCTCAAGGAACAGGACTGGAGATAAAACACGTTGAGATCCACTGTAGGTGGCTATTGATGTTGTAGTTGGAGCTGAGGTACGATTGTCATTCCCACACTCTCTTAGACATTTCCTCTTGATTTGTTTTGCTGCTATATCCGGGACACTAAGGAGCAGGGGCCAGCACAACACCCTACATCTCCAGGATCAGCTATACCTCCACGGACACGGGTAGAGAGTGGCCAGGAGCCTGTCTGCACCAATTACATGCACAGGGACAGCAGTGAGGGGAGGAGAGCAGGTAGACCAGATGGCTCAGCCCTACCAATCCGCAGATCCCCAATAGCTTGCCCCTCTACTCCGGTATCGAAATTAAAGGAAGAGGGAAAAACTTCTCTGACTGAGAGTTTGAATTGACTATTTGTTACACTGTTACACTTAAACTGTTACGCTGAAGGAGACTTTTTAAAACTTCATATTAAATCACTTTGACTTGTCAAATTTAAGTCTTTCCTTTTCCTCTATGGTCTTCCCACCATGGGAATGAGAGCCTCACAACGATGTGATTAGTTGCGGGACAAATAGGACTTATGCTTGTTTTGTTCCTTTTGCACATCTGAATTGTGTTGTTGTATTGTGCAGATCAGCGTCCTGCCACACAATAAGTCTGGCCCCTCCGCTTGTTATAGACCTCACCGTGTCTTACAGAGTTCACAGAGCTAGCCAGTGGCTGAGCTGGACAAGAACAAAGCCCTTGTTATCATGATTCCCCTCATGAGTAAATAAAATCTATATTCCTTTTAAATTTATACTTTGGAGAATTTTGTGTGCATTTCATGTGTTAGTGCTGTCATGTGATACAGCACACTTGATTTGATATATATAATAGCTTCAACTTTTATGTACTTTTGTGTACATGCAGGTAGTGTAGGGGCTCTGATACACACACATCGTATCAAATACATAACATTTATTATAAATTGTATGATATATGTTAGATATATAATCCTATATATTATATACCATATGGATTATAAGTCTATATTTTTTTTCCTTTGGATTTAGCTCTCAGCAGTTTCCGGCACCCAATAGCAGCAAAATCTAGAAGGGTGAGGAATTCTCCGCGGTGAATACCTGAATAGCCATGATTACAAACACTCAAGACAGTAGAAAACTGAGGATAGCTGTCTCTACTCTCCACCTTGCGCAGAGGGACTGACCAGGAAATGAACAGCTTCAAGAGCACTGGCCTTGAAAACATAAATCCACAAATGAGTTGCAACCATTCTTCTTCAACTGGGCGCCCTGCTCTCGCTGTCGGTGTGCAGCTGGCCGTTTCCTCTGTGTGACCTTTCAGCGGGCTCCTGGCGCAGATTCAGAGAATCAAACCAGCTCAGCCTCAGGCCATGGTCTGCACCCATCTATGCTCTCCTCTGACGGATCAGTTTAGACAGCCCAGGGAATTTCGGAAAAACAGAAGATCAGGATTGAGAGATGTATTCCAGATCCCACAGCCAGTGACTGGGGACATATTTTATGCTGAAATTCATGGTCCCTGCTGACTCTCCTGCCCCGATGAGGATAAGAGCCTTTGGATTCAGTCCTGGGCTCTCACCTGTCTCCACAGTGCTTGGAGAAGCTAATTAGCATAGGCAAACTTCAGTTTGCTTATCTAGAGTAGGGATGGTAATACTTCTGTGGGGGAGTAGTTGTGAGGAAGGAGAGGGCAGAGGCCACACGCCCTTAGTGTCATATCTGAAATATGGTTAGGACCCGATAAATAGCATTTGTTTGGTGCCAGGATTTTATTTTTACTGTTATTTATAATGCCTTCAGAGGAAAACTCCTTGGAAACTGCCCCAAATTTTCCAAATTCTTAAAGAGATCAACACCTGACCCACAGCTTTCTGCAAATGACTTTTGGTGCTGATCACACGAGCCATGCGGGTTCGGTGGGAAGCGCTTCAATCAAAAGCTCTCCCTCAGATTGGGTTGGGCATGCCACTGTTTAGGTACAACATGGATTTCCTCAGCTAGTTCAGGCACTGACCTTTTCATATTTTCATCAAGGGAATACAGACAAATACCAGCGTCTGAGTCAGATAAGGCCCTGGGAGATTGGAAAGGGTAATATTGTTGCTGACAATTTAGTGAAATCATGAGTACCCTGAGAAGTTTGGTTTAGGGCCCCAATTCCCATCCAGTGTTAATGTCTAGAATCTTCTGAAACAGGCATTGCACACTGAGGAAACTTATTTCTGCAAGTCAGGTGGGGCATTGTGGTAGAAACCATGGATCTGGAGGTCTGCCACGTTTTCTTTCCTGAGCACTGTGCACCTCACCCTGATGCAAGAAGCAAAGACCCGAGACCGTGTGGATCAAGAATGCTATGCGGCGTGCAAAAGGGAGCCTGGTTGGATCAGAGCTGGTCGCCTGGTTCTACTGCTTAAAGGCTATCTCTGTGCTGCTTGGTGAGGAGGACCTGGAGACTGACAGAGCCCTAGGGGTCTCTCCTTCCACTGAGCGCCAGCTTGCATCCTAGCATCTTTGTCTTTACTGACCCTGTCGTCTTCACCAAATCCTCCTGTAGGCGAAACACAAACCAAACAATACAAAACCTCATTGGAATAAAGGAAATCTATTTAATGATTTCAGCTAAGGTTCTAATGCTCAGTGTAGGAGAAGCTGATTTGTGTCACCCTGCCCCTTCACAGAAAACAGTTTAATTGGGGCTTCCTTCTGTCTCTGTGTGTGAGGTATTACCCTTTTACAGCAGGGCCCATTCATGGCTTAGTCTCAGCACCAAGGAGAGTAGACTTCCCCTGACATTTTGGAAGCATGTTTGGAGTTTAATTGCATTTACTTGGGCCTCAGAGCAGCTCCTAACTTCTGAGACACCCCTGGAGCTCACTTGGGCTTCTTCCCCCAGGGATTTCCTTAAGCAGAATTCTTTGTGGGGGATTAACAGGGACCATCAGAACCATTTAACTTCCTCCTAAATATAATGAGTGGGCAGGTTGCTAGGAAGGGCTTTCTCCCCATTTCTTAGCCCCCTTGAATCTAATACTGATTCTTAACCCTATCAGACTCACCACCTATTTATAGAAAACATCTTATAATGTCCTCTTCATTATCCTAAAATGAAATCCCTATTCACAAAATTAAAACATTAGTGTAACATCTTAGCAATAATAGAGAGGAGAAATAAAAAGAAGGAAATTTCTGCTCAAATGAGATGTGTTTCGATATGTAAATTTTCAAACATGACCACAATAAAGGTGTTGCATACTTGCATTCATATTTGGAAATTCTGTGAACGCAGAGACTGAAAAAAGGGCTCACAGAATCTAAGATCCAAACTACCATTAGTGCTGCTATTAGATAAGTCATGGTACCATCCAAAATGGTGAACAACTCATAGAAGTTTCAAACAATGGAAACTCTTTCTTTGATTTACAGGGTGCTTGGGTTTCTGCAAAATTAGTAGCTTGCAAAAGGTACTTTGTTTTTATAAGTGAGACAGAGTTATGTTCTTGGCTTTGATAATTAAATACAGGTTTTGTTCCTCATGGCTCTCTGGAGTGACATGTGTGAAGTCTGTGGAATATAGGACAGTTGTTTGTTGGGTGGGACTGTCCCAGGTGTTCTGGGACATCTGACATTTTTTGCCTCTTCCCATCATTGGGGCAACCAGAATGGTTGATTGGACAAATTCTGTTCTTCGTGGATTTTATAATTTAGAAATTAAATTGACACTATTGAACCCATAACCCACACTGCCTGTTCTTAATGATGGGGCAGTATACTCAGAGTTGTGCAAAAAGTGGTGGAGAACTGTGTTTTTATTTTAATAAACTTTCTAGTCTGCTGGTCTGTGTTCAGGTTGGAGCTCAATACCCAGGGCAATTCCTTGAATTCTAGCCTGTTATAAAAGGGCATTTCCACGCCCATCCCTATGCCCCGCCCAATGTCTGCCACCTTCCTGTCCTCACTGACTTGGTGCTGGCTCACATGGACCACTGCCCAGGCTGAGATGGCCCAAACTGGTCACCCAGACCAAGCCTTATTTGATATTTTTTCTGTCCATTCCAGGAGAAGCCTTCCGACTAATAACAGTAAGTTCTTTTTCTTGAGTCATGAATCTTTCTCTAGAAAGGGCCTATTAGCCATCAATAAATTGAGTCCAGGAACAAATGGTGTTAAAATAGGTCAAGGCCAGTACTTTCCAGCTGTTATTTCTGGCAGTGAAGGGATGATAGGCATTTTAATTTTAAGAGAATGGGGTGCCTGTCAGCTGTGTTTACCACTGCTTTATTCTTCCGGTCATCCCCTTTAGGAATGGTTTTGGTGCACCGGCCTCCCTCAGGCTAAGTCCTTGGTCTAAGGGGCAGGTCCTTTCTGATCTGGGTCTTCCCTTGTTAGTCTCCTGTTTTGTGACTCCTCCCCTTCAGGCTTAGTGCCCTGCCAATGCCAAAAGGCTCAATAGTTTCCAAATCTTTACTCAGGCATTTCCTCTGCTTAGGAGACCCACCCTTCCTACCTCCTGATTCATTCCTGAAAATTGCCGTTCAGGCAGTGCCTCCCTCCTAACACCACGCTTAGTCACCCTCAACACAGTAACCTCTCTGTGTTGTGTGCAGGCTCTGTATATTTATACTTCCATTGTCACACGTATGGCACTGCCTTGTAGTTTATGATTTAATCACTTATCTCACCATTACTCTGGGACATCATTACGAGCCAAATCCATATCTTTTTTATTTACAAAAATTTTAAGTTTAATTTTTAAAAGATTTTATTTCTTTTTGTGAGAGAGAGAGCAGCGGGGGAGTGGGGTGTTCAGGGCAGAGGAAGAAGCAGACTCCCTGCTGAGCAAGGAGAGCCGGATGCAGGATTTGATCCCAGGACCCAGAGATCGTGACCTGAGCCGAAGGCAGATGTTCAACCGACTGAGCCACCCAGGTGCCCTAAACCTTAATTTTTAGAACAATTTTGGATTTATAGGAAAATTGCAAAGACAGTGCCAAGAGTTGCCATAAGCCCCAGTAGCCAGTTTCTCCTTTGACTAACATGTTACATTAGATAAAATACATTTGTCATAATGGATGAACCACTATAATACATTATTGACTAGATCCATACTTTATTTAGATTTCTTTGGTTTTTACCTAATGTCCTTTTTTGATTCCAGGATCAACCACACTACAGGTAGTTTTTTTGTTTTGTTTTGTTTTGTTTTGTTTTAAGATTTTATTTATTTATTTGACAGAGAGAAACACAGCTAGAGAGGGAAAAAGCAGGGGGAGCGAGAGAAGGAGAAGCAGGCTTCTGCTGAGCAGAGAGCCTGATGCGGGACTTGATCCCTGGACTCTGGGATCATGACTTGAGCTGAAGGCAGATGCTTAATGACTGAGCCATCCAAGCGCCCCGGTGTAGTTGTTCCTATCTCCTTACTTAGACTCCTCCTGGATGTGACAGCTTCTTAGACGTCCCTTCTTTCTGATGACCTTGGCAGTTTTGAGGAGAACTGGCCAGGTATTAAATGTCCCTCCATTGTGATTTGTCTCAGATTTTTCCTGTGAGTTGACTGGTACTGGGATGCATATAATTGACATGAGTCATGCTTGTTGCAATGAGCTTGATTGGCAGCGTTGGTGTTTGTTAGGCTTGTTCTGTAAAGTTGCTGGGCTCCCACCCCTTCCCATTCTGTTTATGGCTCTTTGGAAAGAGTCACTGCATGCAGCCCACACTCAAGGAGTAGTTTCTGCTGAGTATTATTTGAAATACTTCTATATGATAGATTTGTCTCTTCTCCCCCATTTACTCACATGTTTTTATATCCTTGAAGACTGAGTGCTTAGCTGAGGACTGAGTGAATGTTACATTTGATTGGTTCGGGTTTTCTAAGCAACCGTTGTAAATCTCTCTCAATATGGACATAACAATGCTAATAACTTCAGTGATAACACTAAAATAGGAAATGTTGCTTTAAAAGCACTAGTGTATGTGTTTTAGCTCATTTACTCCTTACAACAATCCTGTTGGGCTGACACTATTATCACCAATGAGAATTAGTTTAGCTTATCTAAGGGCACACAGCTAATAAGCTGTAGAGACAAGATTCAGATCCATGCTGTCTTGGTCGAGTTCACACTCTTAAAGCAACAGAGGCTGGCGTACCTCTTAGGGTTCTGTTCCAATTACCTTGGCCTTGCTCTGTTGAGCTTACCTGTTTTGAGAACAGGGTTCAATATGCAAATAGTCCCCAGCTGGAAATCCTCTAGCAGAGTCTTCCTGTTTACACCAAATTCTCCTTTAAATCTGTGAGGCCTGGGGCACCTGTGTGGCTCAGTCAGTTAAGGGTTTGCCTTTGACTCAGGTCATGACTCCAGGGTCCTGGGATGGAGTCTGTTGTAGGGTCCCCTGCTTAGTGGGGAGTCTGCCCCTCCCCAGGGGCTCTCTCTTTCTCAAATAAATAAATAAAACCTTAAAAAAAATCTGTGAGGCGTGCAAACATTCTGGAGTAGCTGGGTGATGGACGTTGGGGTGGGGATGTGCTATGGGGAGCTCTGGGAATTACATAAGACTGATGAGTCACAGACCTGTACCCCTGAAACAAATAATACATTATATGTTAATAAAAATATTTTAAAAAATTAAAAAAAGAAATTCTAAGAGGCTTTCCTTTTGAAGGTTTCTTTGGAACACTGATCAAGTTCTCCAACATATGGAGTCCCTACCCCAACGTTGTACCCTGAAAATAGGCAGACCATACTCAACAGTTACGAATAGGAGGAAGTGCCTGGGTTCATGATCCTCGTTTTTTTCATACCTTAAAATAGGACACATGTCTCTTCAGGGTTATAGATGAGGTGTAACAAGAAGGCTTAGCCATTGGGATTTCAGAATAATTTGATAACTTATGCTAAGAATAGGCCAGAATATTTCACAATGGAACTGTGATCAGAAATCAGGATCTATGGTCAACATTCCAGTTAGGTATGAGTTGGGGACATATATATCAGCCTCAAATGTCTCTCTTTTCTATAATACATGAAATATGAGAGTGATTCCTTTGGGTCTTGAATATCCTGCTGCAAAGTTGAATACAATGGATGGATTGATGCTTTTGTAGTCTATCCCTTGTCTGGATTCCAGAGTAAAATCAGCCATTAAAAATGAGGAAAGGAGGGGCGCCTGGGTGGCTCAGTTGGTTAAGCGACTGCCTTCGGCTCAGGTCATGATCCTAGAGTCCTGGGATGGAACTCCATATCAGGCTCCCTGCGCTGTAGGAGGCCTGCTTCTCCCTCTCTCACTCCCCCTGCTTGTGTTCCCTCTCTAGCTGTGTTTCTCTCTGTCAAATAAATAAATAAAATCTTTAAATATGTAAATAAATAAATAATGAGGAAAGGAGAAAGGAAAGATAGGAAGCTGGGTTTTTTTGGCAGCAACCAGCTGCTTTTCTTTGGTAAAAGGAATTACGGAATTTCATACAATTTATCTCTGTAAAGTCTGTTTATATACTGAGTAATAATACCTCAGAATAGAATCTGCTCTAAGCCGAGAGTTTAAGAGGGAATCTTAACATTTTATTTTTAACTCCATTTAAAAACACGATAAACAACATCTCCCAACGCATGATCTTATATTTTGATTTATAGCCATAAAAAATCTAAGAATACTCTCTTTGAGTCACAGAGTTCCTGTAGACCAAGAATTGCAAAGATTTCAAACCATGCATTGAGCCTTTCAGATACCCGGATGGAACAGGCCAATCTGTCATCCAAGAAATGTGCTAAGCTCCTGCATGTGCCGGCAGCTAGAGTCAGCTCAGATGAAAAAAAGGCTTTATGAAAATTACTTGTTCCCTGCATTCTTTAGGGAAGATTTCTTGCGGAGGCAACGTTCAGCAGGCTACCGCAGGGGTGGCCCACGCCAAAGCGCCGCGCCGCCCCCTCCTGGCAGCCAGTATTGCTCAACAGGGACAACCACCATTTCACCGAGGGGGTCACAGCCAGTTTCTTACCCGCCTGCTTGCAGGATGGATTCAGGCCATCAGGAAGGAGGCTTCACTTAACTTTTCTACTAACGGCAAGCACTACTCTGAGCACTTCAGGTGTATTAACTCTTTCATTCTCATAACGTCCCTGTGATACTTCCCCCTTTTTGTAGATGAAAAAGAACCCAAAAAACTGTGGAAGCACAGACAGGTTAAGCAATGTGCCTAAGGTTGCACAGCTAATGAATGATAGAGCAGGAATTTGAACTGAGGTAATCAAACCTCAGAGCCCAGGTTCTTAACCAAGATATTAGGCCGCTTTAGTGAAATAATTAATGTAAAGTCATAAGCTATTAGGGTTTCCTTATGACATCTGCCACAAAGACCTCCGCTCTCTAGTTTGCGTGCTGGCAAAACAAATTTGGTGAAAACTGCAGCTCCTCTAGTTATTCAAGTTCTTCTAGAAGTCTGTGAAGTTTATCCTGCCAGGAAAAAGGAGTGGAACTGCACATGAACATCAGAACATTTCAGAGGATTCCGGTACCCTAAAAAGAGTCAGAAATATGGAATAAGGCCAAAGTATAAGGATGTTTTTGACAGTGTTAATTTATGAGGTTCAAGGTGCCTGGTGCTCAGCTGGTTAAGCCTCGGCCTCTTGATTTCAGCTCAGGTCATGATGTCGTGCAGATCTGTGCCAGCGGAAAGTCTGCCTGAGATGGTCTCTCTCCCTACCCCTCTCCTTCTCACCCCTCCCCCACTCTCCTGCTCACTCTTTCTCTTAAATAAATAAATCAATCTTTATAAAAAATTTATGATGGTAAAAAAGGGGAATACAATTTAATTTGTTGGAATCAATTTAATTTAATTGGAAAATAAGGATATCATATTTACCATTCATCAGACATTATTAGAAGTAATATTAGTTTATTTAAACCTCAACCAAATCCTGTGAAGTGGATATCATTATCTCCAGTTTACAGATTTAGTACCTGAGGCACAGGTAAATTAGGAAATATGTTCAATGGGACAGAGCCAGGATCAGATGACCGGCTTTAACCACTTTGTGCCTGAATGCTCAGAAGCCCTATAATTGTGGTGTTTTTTGTTTTGTTTTGTTTTTGAAGAATTTTGCTTTCTGTTTGTTTTCTTGTTCATTTTTCTGTTTCCTTTTTTCTTGCCTTCTTGTGAATTACTTAAATCCAATTTTGATTTCTCAGTAGTGTTTTGAGTGTTTCTTTTTATATAGTTTTTATAGTGACTACGCTGGGTGTTACAACAGACACACTACACCACTTACCACAGGCTGCGGGTGTCTACATTTACCAGTTTGACTGAAGCCTAGAAACCTTACCTCCCGTTTCTCTCTCCCACTACACTTGTCTTAAATATTTCTTTTATATACATCGAGAACCAGAGCACATATTGTTATAATTTTTGCTTCCATCATCAAACAGAATTTAGAAAACTTAAGAAGGAAATGTTACTGCATTTACCTTTGCTTTTTATTTTCCTCTGTTCTTTCTTCCATTCTGATTTCAAAGACTCCTTCCCTTATCATCTTCTTTCTGGTTAGAGAGCTTCCATTAGTCATTTTTATATAATTACTCTGCTTTCAACCAAGTCTAGTTACTCTCCATCTGAAAGTATTTTCACTTCTCCTTCTTTCATGAAGGATGTGTTTTGCTAATTATAAAATTCTGGATTGACGCTTGTCACTCAGCATCTGAAAAATGTGATTCCAAGTCCTTCTGGCCTTCGTGGATTCTGAGGAGAAGTCCAACTCTAATTTTTTTTTCCCTACAGGTATGCATCATTTCTCTCAGGAGACTTCCAAGATTTTTTTTTTTTTTTTTTGTCTTTGTCTTTAGTTTTCAGAAGTTTTACCATGATATATCTTGACATAGATTTCTTTGGGTTTATACTGTTTGGGTTTCCTTCAGCTTCTTATATCTGTAGGTTTATGTCTTGCCAAATGTGGAAACTGTTCAGCCATGATTTCTTAGAATACTTTTTCATCCTGCTCTCTTTCTCCTCTTTTTCTAGACTTCAGTGACATGAATGTTAATCTTTTGTTATAGCCTTTCATGTCCCAGAGGAGGCTCTAGTTATCTTTTTTTCTTCTGTTTTCTCTCTGTTGTTCAGAGAGAACATTCTGTCCTGTCCTGTCCATTCTGCTGTGTAGGCCATCCACTGAGTTGTTTATTTTATTTATGGTGTGTTTTAGTTCTAAAATTTCCATTTCATTCTTCTTTATATCGTCTGTTTCTCTTCTGTGACTTCCTATATTTTCATTTGGTTCAAGCATGTTCATAGGCTCAATGAAGCACTTTGATGATGACTGCTCAAAAATCCTTGTCAGATAATTCCAACATTTGTGTCATTTTGATGTTGGCGTCTATTGATTTTCTTTTCTTATTTGATTTGAGATCTTCTCTGTTCTTGGAGTGCCTGATTTTCCACTGAAATTTGGTCTTCTGCAGTGTTACAAGATTCTGGATCTTATTGAAGTAGTTCATTTTAGAAGACTTTTTTTTAGTAAAGATTTTATTTATTTATTAGAGAGAGATAGATCACAAATAGGCAGAGAGGCAGGCAGAGAAAGAAGAAGGAAGCAGGCTCCCCGCTGAGCAGAGAGCCTGATATGGGACTCGATCCCAGGACCCTGAGATCATGGCCTGAGCCGAAGGCAGAGGCTTAACCCACTGAGCCACCCAAGTGCCCAAGAAGCCTTTTTTTTTTAAGAGCCCCATGCAGAACTTGAACTCATGACCCTGAGATCAAGAATCAGACACTTAATCAACTGAGCCACCCAGCTGCCCCTAGGGTTTTGTTTTTTGTTTTTTGTTTTGTTTTGTTTTATTTTTGATTTTTTTTTTTTCTAAATACAGAGACTCAGGGCTCTAAGCAGACAAAAACGAAAGCTGTAGCTAAAGCCTAGCATCATTATTTGTACAGTGTCACTCTGTGAAATTCTATTGGCAAAACAAGCGCTGTGTCCACCCAGATTCAATGGGAGGGAAAATCAAACTCCATTTCTGGATGAGGAGAATGGCAAGGTCAATAGCAAAAGGGCCTGAACAAGGGGAGGGATGGCTATGGCCATCTTTGAAAACAATCTTCCACATTGACAGTTATTTTGCTTTATGAGATTATGGATTACTCTTATTTCATCAACCGTGTGTGTGTGTGTGTGTGTGTGTGTGTGTGTGTGTGTGTGTGTTTTCCTGGTGCAATGATTCCTTTAATGGTAGAAAAATATATGTCAAAACACCTCCCAAAAAAGTCATGCAAGTGTCAAGTTTTACTGTGTAAATGGAATTCAGCAGCTGTGATCTTTGATCTTTAAAACTGTAAAATGTTTAAAAGTGATGTCCAGGATGATTTCAAATGCTTGAAAGTGGAGATGTCTACCTGTGACTTTTAGTCTGATCATCCCCTTTCAAGCCTGGGAAGACACTGTTACCTTTGTCTTTATGTAGCCTCAGGCAAAGAAGAATCCTCCCAGTCTTCTCACCCGCAGAGCTGTTGATGTTTGGAAGATTCCAGATTACTCTGAGTACCTCCTCCTCTCCATTCCTCCCTGTGTCTTAATGGCACAGGTAGGAAACCTGACTAGTTCTCTGTTGCCATGTAACTACCATGTTCATGCAAATTGCAACAACTCTATTTTCCTGGATGTGCTCTAAGAGAGGACAAGGACATAGGAGGGATTCTCCAGCCTCTCCGTAGGGCTAAATTAGGGCTCTTTATGAGAATCAGAAGCTCCTTGAAGGTGGAGACTGTTTACACACAACAGTGGATATTAGGACATGTATGTTGAATTGGATTTTTTTTTAAAGATTTTATTTATTTGATAGAGAGAAACACAGCCAGAGAGGGAACATAAGCAGGGGGAGTGAGAGAGGGAGAAGCAGGCTTCCTGCAGAGCAGGGAGCCTGATGTGGGACTCTATCCTGGGTCTCCGGGATCATGCCCTGAGCTGAAGGCAGTCGCTTAACCAACTGAGCCACCCAGGCGCTCCGTGAAAGGAATATTTTAAGTGTTATAAGATTCCAACATTAACTGTTAGCATTCTTATTCCTTTGAGGCACAGGGCATACCATTCCATTTCTTTTTCTTTCATTGTTTTTCTCGTTTAAAAAGGAAAGAACCGAGATTTATGGAAGTTAAACAATTTGCCAGTTAGTTAAATGGGAACTTTGGCTTTGACCCCCATCTTGTGGCTCCTATTTCAGTGATCTTCCAAGGGCTGTCCTTTACATCATGGGTCAACGAACCACAGCACATCGGTCAAGTCCCCACTGCCTGTTTTGTAATGGAACACAACCTGCTCCCATATTTAAGGATTGTTTGTTTCTGCTTTCACACAACAATGGCGGGTTTGAGTGATTGCAACACAGACTAACCCTGTGAAGCCTGAAATATTTATTATCTGACCTTTTACAGAAAAAGTTTGTGAGCTCCAAATTTTATTGTCATCCCAAATATTATAGAATCAGTGCCCACAAAGAATGATAGTCTAGAGTTCTTGAATAACATCAGCAGGTGCTCTTTTCTTCAACTGTCAAGGTGACCAAATGAGGACCTTTCATTTCTTTGTGTTTTCCCAGGAGGAGGTTGGGTTCTCTAAGTACCAGAAGTACTTATTCTTAGGAATCCCTCTGGCCCTGGCTTCATTGAACAAC
This sequence comes from Spilogale gracilis, assembly GCA_004023965.1. Classification (NCBI taxonomy): domain Eukaryota; kingdom Metazoa; phylum Chordata; class Mammalia; order Carnivora; family Mephitidae; genus Spilogale; species Spilogale gracilis. The sequence continues at coordinate 74,542 of PITA01004486.1, forward strand.
ACAGGAAGAAAAGCAACATAGAAACAAGAGGCTCAGTATCCTCACATGAGGGAGAAGAAAACCAAGACCCATGGAAGGAAAGCAACTCCCCTCAAGTTAGGAAGAAGCTGGCAATTCGATCAGAGCCCAGGGATCCTGACTTCTAGTAGTTCTGTTACACTAAAAACTGAATTGGACTGAATTCAAGTTCCCCACCTGTGAACTGCAGATGTGAATTTCCATCCATGTGTTTTGTGCTGGGTCTAAAAAAAAGGCTGCAGAGAGACTAAACGAATCACAAGACATTACCCAGAAAGTTTATGGTAGGCTCTGGAGCTCTCAGGCCTAAATATATAGACCAAGCCTCTCCTTGTTTTCCTAAAACAAAATTACAAACCAAAAAATAGCTTGCACTATTCGTGGGTCTGTTTTTGACCTTGATTTCCCTCATCTCCTAATTCCCTCATGGCTAAACATAGTGTTGATGTTATTGTCTGACCCAATGTCATGGAGGGCTCAGGAGATCAGACCAAGCCTGTGACAGCTGTTCAAATAGCATTGAGTGAGCTTATGGAGAGAGGAGTTCATGGAGGAGACACTACGATACTGCTCTGGTTTCACTGATTTTTGTGTTGTCTCTGGGTGAAGAGCAAAGTTTTAAAATTTATTGATTCATCAGTTATGTGGAATTTGTATTGTTCTCTAAGTGAAAAAAACAAAAACAAAAACAAAAGTCTTGTATTAGAGGGAACCTAGGCCTACCCATTGGATTGATGGCATTTTATGGCTGGGTTCACTAGTCTTCCCCTAAAAGCAATTAAACTCAGCAAGGCTCTCAACAGGAAACTATCTAGAACCACAAAAAGGGGCCAATAGAAAGGCAGGTAGGGTAGCAGAAAAGGTTATGGCAAAGACATAGCTAGAGGAAAATGTCATTGGATAGGCCATTTAAAAAACAACAACGACTTTGGGATCTAACCTTTGTGTTGATGATAACAATCAGGACTGGGCATGGAACCTGTTTTCTGTCTGCTCAGCATCCCTTCTGTTGTTCTTGAAACAGCGCTTCTTTCCTCTAGGGAGCTCACCCTTTTCACTCCATGTGACTCGAATGGGGTTTTCCACCACAGGGCTCTTGACCTTCAATCCAGTGTAGTCAAATGATTGAAACTAGGCCAGTTGGGTTATCTCTCCGAGCAATTCACATCCTGAACACAGAAAGTAGGCGGGGCAGAGACACACTAGGAATGCTCACTCTATTGTGAAAACACCCAAATTGCCCTGCGCCCAGTTCTTCCCAGGTTTGGTTTTGTCTCTTCAGTTTTTTGTGTTCACTCAGTATCATTCCAATGTATTTATTTATTTTTGTTTGTTAGTTTTCTGTTTTTATTGCTTATAGATATTTAAATGATATCCAGGGACACAAAATAACTGGGCTTAACATATGTTATCTCACATATTTAGGAAAAACACCATTTATTATTATATAGGTAGGTTAGGTATGCATTATTAGTTCTGTTGCATGCATGAAGAAATTAAAATTAAAAAGAGCTGAGGTACACTGCCAAAGTTTATGCAGGTAATAAGGGGAAAGAGCTAAGGTTGGAGCTCAGGATTGTCAGAATCTGGGTCCATGACATCCTAGAGCCCATGAGGGCAGGGTATAGCTGATGGAAGGCATGAGAAGCCTGTGTCTCAGGAGGCATCTGGGAGAGTTTCAGGGAAGCCACTTATGTTCTAAGGACCAGGAACCTAACGTCAATCCTGGTCTTCCCCGACCCTTTCTGATTTCCTGGAAGCAGTCAAATTTTACCTGGTAGATGTTATCTTTGGTATGAAAGTGTTCAGGCTTGTTTAAGAGAGTCAAAAAATGTGTCACAGGCAAGGAAACTGAGCTTCAGGGATGTCGACTGAATGTTGACATGTAACAAAATCACGGAGCAAGTTAGTGTCAGATCAGGGATCAAGACCAGGACTTCCTGACTCTTGGGATAGCACTCTTTCCTGTTCTCTACATAGCTCCAACCTCCTCGAGTACTCTGGAACCCCTGGCATGTTATCCTTTCTTTTTTTTTTTTATGTTATCCTTTCCCCAAACAGTAGAGTGGGGTTGCACCAGATACACATTTAACTTTTGGGAATTTAAGTGTTTGAACACTTGGCAATGAGAAGAGACAGGAATAGAGAAAGAACAAATTTTAATACTTCAAATGATTCCATCTGTCAGTCTGGACTATGAGCCAAAAGAAAAATGAGATGAGTGAGTGTGATGGTCTTCCAGTGGGTTTCAGGTCTCCTTCATTTCTCAGGGGTGGGCATCTAACCATGTATAAGATACATGGCCATGTGTGTATGGATCTTTTTTATTCAACATGGACTTTGAAACCCAGCCCAGCTATGGACACTGACTTCCGTCCCTCCGAAACTGCAGCAGTCTGTATAATATCGGAGGACAAAAACTGACTCTGCTGGACTTTCTGACAGCTGGTGTTACAATTTATAGACAAAGACATTTCCAGGATAAATTTGACTGTGGTTATTATTTGCTTAATGTACTGACTTTGAAATTTCAGCCCTGTGCAAGGTGCAGTTCCCTGCCTGACCATCATGGGAGGCAGTGGAATAGTGTGAAACCTAAGGACAGGAGCTCTGGTGTCAGAGGGGTTTACGCTCATTACTAGTTCCATGTGTAATTGTGAACAATCCACTTCCTCAGATTATAGGGGGAAAATTGATGTAAAATGTTTAGAATACTTCTGTCTCTATTAAGTGCCTAAATGCCAGTAGCTATTACCATGGTTAATGTAATGAAACTCATTCAAGAGATATTGTAATATTAGCTAAATAGAGTAAAAAATAAATAAATAAATAAATAAATAAATAAATAAATAAATAAATAGAGTAAAAAAAAAAAAGGCTGGTATTTCTGACTCTTAGTTCATGTCCCTTATGTTTATCTTCACTTTTATTCATAAAATGAGGAAGTTAGACCAAAAGTTCTTTCCAAAGATCTATACTATCAGAGTTCAGCTATTTGTTGCCTAACTATTCATGTAGCAAGCCATCCCAAGCCTTAGTGCCTTGATAATACAAATACACCTGGTTTGCCAGTCTGTCAGGCAGTTCTGGACTCCTCTAGGCTCATTCTGTGTCTATGATCAGTGGGTTGAACAAGCAACTCAGCTGATCTTGAATAGACTGTTATCCATATGAGGATCAGCTGGTTATAGGCTCATCTGGGAAAATTTTGGCTACCACAATTGAACTCTCTTCAGCAGACTAGCTAGGGTTTGTTTGCTCATGGCAGGATTCCAGGAAAGAGAGGGAAGCACACATACCTCTTGAGACTTAGGCTCAGAACTAGCACAACATCATTTTATCCATATTTTTAGCTCAAGCAAGTCACAGGACTGGCCTAGATTCAAGGGGGTGAAAAACTAGGTTCATCTCCAGCCCCCAAAAGATTTATTTATTTGAGAGAGAGCGAACATGAGCAAAGGGGCAGAAGGAGAGGGAAAGAGACTCTCAAGCACACTGGACGCTGAGTGTGGAGCGGATGCAAGGCTCAATCTTACAAACCTGAGATCATGATCTGAGCCAAAACCAACAGTCAATTCAACCAATGGCACCACCCAAGTGTGCCAAGAGGCTCATAGTTTTGATAGGATAAGCTGCAAAGTTAATTTTCAAGAAGCATGGGTACAATAAGGAATATAACTGGGACTAATTTTTAAGTCAATTTTCATAACTTCAGATATCTTAGTATCTGTCATTGGGCTCTGATGTGTTCTCCAGACAATATTTTGTCTTCCCTGGGGGAGGCCTCAGGTTTTCCAACAGCTTCATGGTGACTGAAACATATAGGCCACCACGTTTTCCCTCAGTTAATTCTTACCCCCATCTCTCCCAACCCCCACAGCAGGATTCTTGGGGTTAAGACAAGTTTTCTAGCAGATAGTCCTGTCAGAACTTGACCCGGAGAGACAAATATTTGTTTCAGATTTGAAATAAAAGTTCTTCTATTTATTCATAGAATCTTGACCATCTGCACATGGCCTGGAATTGCAAATGCATTTGTCAATTAGGATTGTACAAAAAGGCAATTATTGCCCCAAATAATGACAGAATTCTCATTATTTCCCCTCCTGATCATCAGAAGAGGGGAACCAGTCAGACATATGGCAAAGAATACTTTCAATAGCTATGACATAATTTTTGTTCTTTTCCTTAGCAATGGCAGAGATGGTGGTGGCGGTGTGTGTGTGTGTGAATAAATAAACTTAGAATGTCCTGCAAATGTTCTCTAAACAGAACACAGGCTTATTCTCATTAGATGTCAGCTAAGAAGTTTGTAATGTTCGTGTGGCTGCCATTGCTGGAGAGTACAGTTGCTGGTGTTGGTCAATGATGAGAATGAGGGGGTTACCAGCTTTTAAGTTCAAGGATAGAGTGTGACCCTCTGATGCAATGTGACAGTCACAGAGCACATGGCAAATACAAGTACAAATAGCTCTATTAATTGCTCAAAGGAGTAGAAAATACAGAGTCTGTAGTTGTGTTCTTTTGTTTTCATATTTTGAAATTTATATTACATTATAACACATACACAGAAGTACAGAGGTCATTAATATTCAGTTTGATAAATTTTTCTTTACATGAACACAATTTTATAATGAGTACCTATATCAAGAAATAAAAAAACTTATAAGGACCACTGGAGCCTCTTTCATTTCCCAGCTGTTTACTACCACTCCTCAAAAGTAACCACAATGCTGTTTTCTAATAGCACATTGGTTTAGTCAGTTTTTCTGCTTTACATAAATGGAATAATACAAAATTTTTTCACCTAGTTTCTTTTCTTCAACATAATGATTCTGAGGTTCATCCAAATGGTTGCATCTATCAAGGCTTCTTTCCTTTTAATTACTGACTAATATTCCATTGTATATGGATCATTCATGTTTTGTTTTCCCATTCATTTGGTGATGAACTTTATGGTTGTTTCCAGATTTTGTCTATTATAATGAAGCTTCTGTGAATGTTCTATGCACAAGTCTATGTAAGAGTTTATATACATATGCTTTTCTTGGGTTAATTCCTAGAAGTGAAATGGTTGGATGTTATGGTAGGTATACATGTAACATTTTAACAAATGGCAAAAGTAGTTTTACAAATTGGTTGTATTGTTTTACATTCCCAGCTGAAATGTATGAGAATTCTAATTGCTTCCCATCTTTGCCAATACATGGTATGGTCAGTTATTCTAATTAGAGCCATTCTTATGAGTATATATTACATTATGGTTTAAATTGCATTTCCCTGAAGGCTAATGATATTGAGCTTTTTAAAAAATATACTTATTGAACATGTGTATATCTTCCTTGGTGATATCACTAATTTACTTATCAGGCCACTTGCCTTTTATTATTGAGCTGGAATAATTTTTTTAATTTTCTGGATACAAGTCTTCTGATATTTATGTTTTGAGAGTTTTCTCTCAGTCAGTAGCTTGTATTTATTTTTGTTTTCTTACTGGTGGCTTTTATTTTTTTATTTTTTTATTTTTTAAATATTTTATTTATTTATTTGACAGAGAGAGAGATCACAAGTAGGCAGAAAGGCAGGCAGAGAGAGAAGAGGAAGCAGGCTTTCCGCTGAGCAGAAAGCCTGATGTGGGCCTCGATTCCAGGACCCTGAGATCACGACCTGAGCTGAAGGCAGAGGCTTTAACCCACTGAGCCACCCAGGCACCCACTGGTAGCTTTTAAAGAGGAAAAAGTTTTCATTTTCATTAAGTCTAATTCATAAATTTAAATCTTTATGTTTCATGCTTTGTGCTTTCTATGTAAGAACCCATTGCCTACCTAAAAAATGACAGCAATAATCATTTCCCCCTTATAAGTATAATTCTAACATCAACAAAACTAGAAGCTGGTTCTTTGAAAGAATCAATAAGATTGATAAACCATCAGCCAAACTAATCCAAAAGAAAAGGGAGATGACCCAAATTAATAAAATTATGAATGAAAGGGGAGAGATCACAACTAACACCGAGGAAATAGAAAAAAATCATCAGAAATTACTATCAATAATTATATGCCAGTAAGTTTAACAACCTAAAAGATATGGCTACATTCCTAGAAACCTATAAACTCCCAAGACTGAAACAGGAAGACATTGACAATTTGAACAGACCTATATCTAGTAACGAGATTGAAACAGTGATCAAAAACTTCCCCCAAAACAAGAGTCCAGGCCCATACGGATTCCCTGGGGAATTCTACCGAACATTCAAAGAAGAAATAACACCTATTCTCCTGAAGCTCTTTCAGAAAATAGAAACAGAAGGAAAACTTCCAGACTCTTTCTATGAAACCAGCATTACTGTAATCCCCAAACCAGACAAAGACCTCATCAAAAAGGAGAATTTCAAACCAATATCTCTGATGAATATGGATGCTAAGATTCTCAACAAGATCCTTGCTAACAGGATTCAACAATACATTAAAAAGATTATCCATCATGACCAGGTGGGATTTATCCCAGGGGTGCAAGGGTGGTTCAACATTCACAAGTCAATCAATGTGATAGAACAAATCAATCAGAGAAGAGAGAAGAACCACATGGTACTCTCACTTGATGCAGAAAAGGCACTTGACAAAATACAACATCTGTTCCTGATCAAAGCTCTTCAAAGTATAGGGATAGAGGAAACATTTCTCAACCTCATAAAATCTATCTATGAAAAATCCACAGTGAATATCATTCTCAATGGGGAAAAACTGACAGCCTTCCCTCTGAGATCAGGAATAAGACAAGGATGCCCACTATCACCACTACTGTTCAACATAATGTTAGAAATCCTAGCAACAGCAATCAGACAACAAAAGAAATAAAAGGTATTCATCTTGGCAAAGAAGAAGTCAAATGCTCTCTCTTTGCAGATGACATGATGCTCTATGTGGAAAACCCAAAAGACTCTACCCCCAAACTACTAGAACTCATACAACAATTTGGTAATGTGGCAGGATACAAAATCAATGCACAGAAATCAGTTGCATTCTTATACCCTAACAGTGAAAATATAGAAAGGGAAATCAGAGAACCAATTCCGTTCACTATAGCAACAAAAACCATAAGATACTTAGAAATAAACCTAACCAAAGAAGTCAAGGATCTGTACTCGAAGAACTATAGGACACTCATGAAAGAAATTGAAGAAGACACAAAAAGATGGAAGAGCATTCCATGCTCATGGATCGGAAGAATAAACATTGTCAAAATGTCTATATTGCCCAGAGCAATCCATACTTTCAATGCCATTCCGATCAAAATTCCACCAACATTCTTCAAAGTGTTGGAACAAACAATCCTAAAATTTATATGGAACCAAAAAAGACAGTGAATCACTAAGGAATTGCTTAGAAGAAGAAAAACAAAGCTGGGGGCATCTCGTTACCTTACTTCAGGCTTTATTACAAAGCTGTGATTACCAAGACAACATGGTACTGGCACAAAAACAGAGAAATAGACCAATGGAACAGAGCAGAGAGTCCAGATATGGACCCACAAATCTATGGTCAAATCATCTTCGACAAAGAAGGAAAAATATCCAGTGGAAAAAAGACAGTCTCTTCAATAAATGGTGCTGGGAAAATTGGACAGCTACATATAGAAGAATGAAACTAGACCATTCTCTTACACCACACACAAAGGCAAACTTGAAATGAATGAAAGACCTCAACGTGAGGCAGGAATACATCAAAATCTTGGAAAAGAACATAGGCAGTAACCTCTTTGACATCGGCCACAGCAACTTCTTTCAAGACACGTCTCCAAAGGCAAAGGAGACAAAAGCGAAAATGAACTTTTGGGACTTCATCAAAATAAAAAGCTTCTGTACAGCAAAGGAAACAGTCAATAAACCAAGGAGGCAACCCACGGAATGGGAGGGGATATTTGCAAATGACACTACAGACAAAGGGCTGATATCCAAGATCTATAAAGAACTACTCAAACTCAACATCCAAAAAAGAAGATGAACACATCAAAAAATGGGCAAGAGACATGAAGAGGCACTTCTCCATAGAAGATATACAAATGGCTAACAGACACATGAAAAAATGTTCATCGTCCCTAGCTATCAGGGAAATTCAAATCAAAACCACACTGAGATACCACCTTACACCAATAAGAATGGCCAAAATTAACAAGTCAGGAAACAACAAGTGTTGGAGAGGCTGTGGAGAAAGGGGAACTGTCTTACACTGTTGGTGGGAATGCAAGTTGGCGAAGCCACTTTGGAAAACAGTGTGGAGATTCCTTAAAAAAATTAAAAATAGAACTACCCTATAACTCTGCAATTGCACTACTGGGCATTTACCCCAAAGATATAGATGTAGTGAAAAGAAGGGCCATATGTACCCCAATGTTCATAGCAGCAATGGCCACAATTGCCAAACTGTGGAAAGAACCAAGGTGCCCTTCAACAGATGAATGGATACTTTCTCATTTTCCTGAAATAACTAGGAATCCCAGAGCAATGTAAGGTCAAGTAGCGGAGGCAGGCATCCTTCCTTTATTTCTGATCTCTGGGTAAAATAATTCACCCTTTCACCATTAAGGATGCTATTATTTGTAGGTTTTTCATAGATGCCATTTGACATTATGGTAATAGGGTAATAGGTAATAGAACAGCAGGGTGTTCACTATTATTCCTAGTTTTTCCAGAGCTTTTATGACGCATTGTGTTAATCCTTTCCATACAAAAGGATCATATGGTTTTCTCCTTTTGTTTTTTTAATACAATGAATTACATTGATTTTTTTAATGTTAAGCTAACTTTGCATTCTTGGCATAAATCCTACTTTTTTTTTTTTTAAGATTTTATTTATTTATTTGACAAAGAGAGAGAGATCACAAGTAGGCAGAGAGGCAGGCAGAGAGAGAAGAGAAAGCAGGCTCCCTACTGAGCAGAGAGCCCGGTGCAGACCTCGATCCCAGGGCCCTGAGATCATGACTTGAGCCGAAGATAAAGGCTTAACCCACTAGCCACCCAGGCACCCCTAGTATCCTTTTTATATAGGTTTTGGATTTACTTGCTTATATTTTCTTAAGGACTTTACATCTATATTCATGAGGAATATTCATTTGCAATTTTCTTTCTTAGTAATATCATTGTCAGATTGGCATTAGGGTTATGCTGGTTTCATAAACTGAGTTGAGCAATGATCTCTCCTCCTCAATTTTTTTAAAAAAGATTTCATTTGAGAGAGAGAAGAGCAAGAGAGTAAGCATGAGCAGGGCGGTGGGGGTAGGGGAATTAGAGGGAGAGGAAGAAGCAGGCTCCCCATCGAGCAGGGAGCCAGCCCAATTTGGGGCTCAATCCCAGGACCCCAGGATCATGACCCCAGCAGACAGATGCTTAACTGACTGAGCCACCCAAATGCATCTCCTCTAATTTTTTAAAGAGTTCGAGTAATACTGGTTTTATTTCTTCCTGGAATATTTAATATTATTCAATATTAAGACCTTCTGGACTTGGAGTTTTCTTTGGAGGGGTGTTTTGCAATTACATTTAAATTGTGTAGTATATATTCAATTATTCCTTTTTCTATTGCTACTTGTATCAATTTGGGTATTTTTTTTTTTTGAGATTTGTCCACTTCATCTAAGTTGTTCACTTGTTATAATAGAGTTGTATGTGATTTTTTTACTATCCTTTTAATGTTCATGGTAATAACCTTCTTTTTGTTCCCACCACGGTTGATTTCTGTTCATTTTTATTTCTTGGTAGTGAGAGGTTTCTCAATATTATTGATAGACTCAAAAAAGCAGCTTTTGACTTGTAAATGTTCTCTCCTGTCTGTCCATTTTTTCATTTCATTAAATTCTGCTTATCCGGGTGCCTGGGTGGCTCAGTTGGTTAAGCAACTGCCTTTGGCTCAGGTCATGATCCCTGAGACCCAGGATCGAGTCCCAGGTTGGGCTCCCTGCTCAGCGGGAAGCCTGCTTCTCCCTCTGTCACTCCCCCTGCTTGTGTTCCCTCTCTAGCTGTGTTTCTGTCAAATAAATAAAATCTTAAAAAAAAATAAAATTCTGCTTATCATCTCCTTCCTTCTACTTTGGGATTACTTTGCTCTTTTTCTAGCTTATTTTTAAGGTAGAACATTATGTCCTTATATTTAGCTCTTCCTTCTTTATTATGCAGTTTCTTTTTTTTTCGATTTTAAATTTAATTAGCCAACATATAGTACATCATTAGTTTCAGATGCAGTGTTCATCAATTCATCAGGTGCATATAACATCCTGTGGTCTTTCTTCTTTTCAAATTTAGGCAAGGAGAGCTATAAAATTAGGCATTGAAAGGGTTACTTCAGCTTCATCTTTCACATTTTGATGTATTATATATGATGGTTAATTTTTTGTGTGTCAACCTGACTTGATTAGGTGTACAGTTGCTTGGTAGAACTCTAGGCTAGTTGTTACTGGGAAGGTATTTGTAGATGGATATAATTAACATTTGCAGTCAGTAATCTTTAAGCAAAGCAGATTACCTTTTAAAATGTGAATGGGCTTCACCAAGTTAGTTGAGAGCCTTAAGAGCAAAAAACTGAGGTTTCTCAAAGAAGGAATTCTGCCTGAAGACTGCAACATAGCAACCTGACTCAATTTCCAGCTACCCTGCTTGTAGGTTTCAGGGTCAAAACTGCAACATCAACTCTTACCTTCAATTTCCAGTCTGCTGGCCTGCCCTACAAAATATTTTTAAATTTCGCTGTGACTTTGTTTTTCATCCACAAATTATTTATAAATATATTGTTTAAACTCTATATAGAGAGTTTTCCTAGATATATTTTTTTATTGATTTTTAAATCAAATTCTATTGTGATCAGAGGATACCCTTTGTATGATTTCAGTATCATAAAAATATTGTGACTTGCTTTATGATTCAGTGTATATGGTCTCTTTTGGTGAATATGCCATATGAGCTTGAAAATATATACATTCGTACTTGTTGACTGTAGTGTTCTATGAACGTCAATTAAATTGAAGTGTACCCTGGGGGTTGGGATAATACCTTCAGTGGATCATTTCAGGGAAAGTTCTGGGGCTGACCCAGAGGGGTCCAAAGGATAACAAGATGAAATTTGAGACTAGCATGTTGTCCCTCATTGAGACAGATGGTCCTTGCAGGGCGACCCAGGGATTCTCAGCCGGAGGTCATGAACTTTCAGGGAATCTATGGATGGACTAGGAAATATGCAACTTCCTGAAACTGTTTCTGATATGTGTGCATGTGTTTGTAGATTTTGCTGGCCGTACATGTCTCATAATGGACGTCCAATTCTCACAGGGGTCATGGCTTCAAAATGTTCAGACTGCCAGCTCTAGACTCAGAGGTTACAGCCCAGTGGCCTGACGGAGTTTGTTGGTCATATTGTGTTGGTGGCTGCAGAGCATGCAGGCGCGCGAGGAAGGCTGGCCTGAGCCTTAGTCCCAGACCGGACAGCTTAGCACCCATTTTCAAGTAAGTCCAGTTCGAGCATTTAGGTGACCGCATGCCCCTAGCAAGCCTTTGAACTGTAACTGCTCATTGAATCAGTGTAAGACCGGCCATATAGAAATCATCTGAGGGGCTTGTTAAAATTACAGCTTTGCGGGGGGGTCGGGGATGGGGTGGGATCGGGTCGTGGGGGCACTTGGGAAATCTGTTCTCTACGACGTCATTACTCACAGGGGAAGGAGAGCAACAATGACATCACTTCAGGGACTTGTAAGACTCAGAGAATCTGTGACCCTCTCCTCCCCCCCTCTCTGCACTGAGTCAGAATTTGCATTTTAACAATGTCCTTAGGTGTTCGGTGTGCACAATAAAGACTCAGAAGTACTTTAGCGAGTTTTAGGAACTACTAGCCACAAAGGTCCCTTTCTGTCTCTTCACCGATATGAAGGGAATTCTAATAAAAGTAATAAAAACATTTTTTAGATATGGCTAGTTGTTTTAAAGCATCTGATACATGTTTTCACATTAGATTATTTTTTAAAATAAGCTATAGTTTCTTAATAAAGTGACACCTGTATCAGTGAATGCCCTCCCAGGAGATGAAAATACACATGGAAATGTTAGGAGAAGCAAGCCGGAAAAAGGGGGCAATGTTTAGGTAAACATGAATTTCCTCATATTGGGACTGTGTTAATCTGTTTACACATGTACTTTCTTTATTATTATGTTCAATTAGCCAGCATATAGTACAGCATTAGTTTCAGATGTGGTGTTCAATGATTCATCAGTCGCCTATAACATCCAGTGCTCATCACCACGCATGCCCTCCTTGATGCCCATCACCCTGTTACCCCCTTCCCCCAATCACGTACTTTCAATTTCACTTGATTCTTTTAGAAGCAGCAACTTGAAACTTCAAAACCCACAGCGCTGTGCAGCAACAGGTGTAGGGCTCTTTTCTCATCAGACTGGGAGGTAAGAACACTGTCCTTGCCTCAGGGGCATGGAGGGAGTGGATTTTCTCCAAATATCAGTTCAAGGAAGACACAAAAACAAAAGCAAATAGTACATTTCTGCTTGGGCTCCCGCCACTCTGACTTTAGAGCGGGGTTTTTTTTTCTTTGTTTGTTGTTTGTATGTTTTTTGGGATCTAGCCCCATTCAAAGGGCATCTGAGCACTAGGGTCCTTCTTTTACATGGCTAGAAAAGAAAACTCAGGGCAATCTGGTACCCCTGATTTCTTGCTCTACTCACTTCTCATCAGAAAATGATTAACTGGTTCAATGATCAATTCAAGAAGCTGCAGGTTTTCATCTTTCTCCTTTAATCCGCTTTGCTTTGTCAGTCATTAGTGAGCTGCTAATATGAAACAAATTGATGTGACCACCTTCTGCATTTTACAATCTCTACCTTTTTTTTTTTCCTTTCCGTAGCAGATTTAAGGCTGCTTCTTAGTACAGACCTGGCTCTGTTCTGAACATTTGGAAGAAACAGTTTTTAAATATAACCCACCACAGTGATTCCTCCGCAGATGCTCATCCAAGCTGCTCAGAAACCCAGACGCTGCCACCGTCCCTGCACCCACGTGCTCCAGAAAGTTTCTGACTAGAAGAAAAAAAAATCATTACTTAGCTGTGAAAGTCAGCCCTGGAAAACCACAAATTAACTGGTCATCAGACACAGGTGTTTACAAAAAAGGCTGATTCCTTTCTAATTAATGTTAAAATTTTGTCTTAACTAAGAAAATACAAATGTTGGTCATTGTGGTGGACAGAATAAAAGTCCCCAAACACGTTCATGTCCTAACGCCTAGAACTGGTGGATGAATTACCTTATTTGGCCAAAAAAGACTTTACTGATGTGATTAAGCTAAGAGGCTTGTGATGGGAAGTGTTTGCTGCCATCCAGGTGGGCCCCATGTAATCACAAGGGTCAGTATAAGAGAGGGGCAGGAGGCCCGAGCGGGTGTAGGTGGGTAGGAGGCGGCATCAGGCAGCCGCGGACACGGGAGGTTTTGGAAGCTGAAAGTCAAGGAAACTTTCTTCCTGGGAGCTTCCAGAAGGAACCAGTCCTGCCAACAGCTTGACTGTGGGCCACTGAGACTGATGTGGGACGTCTCACCTTCAGAACGGTAAGAAAACAAGTTCTTATTGTTTTAACCTGCTAAGTTTGTGGAAATTTTTCTGTAACAGAAACAAGAAAACTATTGCAGTTCCGTAGGTATTTCACTCCTCATTGTCTAATTTTATGTAACTGCGGTTTTTAGTAAAAATGACTATATTGTGGGTATTAAAATCATCAGTTTTTTCTCCCTATGTTTTATTTCATATATTTGCTGTTGTTTGTTTTATCTTTTATTAACTGGCCTGGTGACATTATCAATCTGGTGAATGTTTGGAAGGAAAGAATCAGCCTGCGAGGAATAGCAGTAAACTCATCTAGGTTTGGGGCATCTGTGTGACTTAGTTGGTTATGCGACTGCCTTTGGCTCGGGCGGTGATCCTGGGGTTCTGGGATCGAGTCCGGCATCGGCGTCCCCCTCCTCTGGGGGGGTCTGCTTTCCTCTCTGCCTGCTGCCAGCCTTGCTGTGTGAGCGCTCTCTGTCAAAGAAATAACACCTTAAAAAAACACAACTACCTTGGTTTGCGTGGACTGGGTTCTCAGCCCCCCTTTGGCCCAGAAGTTTGCTCGAGCATGCCACTTTCTCTGTAGACTTTGTGGTTAACCATTAGAAATAGGTGTATTTAAATCCTGGTTATGCCACTTCCGGACTTGTTATCTTTAGCTGTGAACTTAACTTTCCTAAACTTTGAATTCCAGGTATGTAAAATAAGGCTTACAGGGGTGTTATGGAGATTATATAAAACAATGCCTGCAAGATGCTTGCGGGGGGGGGGTGCTCTCTGCTGTAAAAAGTCTCTTTCTGGCCTTCAAAGCAGTACGTGTACTAGAGTCTATCTTCATAGGGTTCAGGAAAGTTCTGGGTACTCCTTCCATGTATTTTTCTGGTAGCCTATTAGGCATAAATCGGGCTGCTCCCCCTTCTGTACCTGAGCTGTCCTGACCATAAGCAGAGAATTGATTGCTTCTTGTCCTGAAGAGTGTGCACTGGTCCGATAGGATAAGCTGGCTGTGTGCTGCCCGTTACTTTGAAAAACTGGTGACCAACTCTGGTGACAGGACTCAGGTGATGAGATCAGATGTGGGTGTTTGGCTCTGATCTGGGAAACACAACTGCAGCAGTGAGACTGAAGAACCTCAAGAGGGAATAGTCCTAGCTTTGAGCCACTGGATTTCCAACCATAGCTCAGTCATCCAAGGCAGCACAGGGCTGAATTTCTCACTGGCCAGCTGGACATCTTAATAGAGTCAGGAGTTTGCTCACAACTCTCTCTCATCCTTGCCTTTTTCTTGCCACAGCCAGAAAGCCTGATCATATTCGCTGCTGCAGAGAGGTGAACAATTGGATAATTATCATCACAAGCCTGCCTCTACCTTGGAGAGCTGGGTTGTGATTCTCTACCCTGGCTACACAGTAGAATCCCTTTGGGTGCTTTTAAAAACTGAATGTCTTGGCTCCACCTCCAGGTGTTCTAATTTAATTGGAGTTCAGGCATATGTACTTTTTTTTTTTTTTTAAAGCTCCCAAGGTGATTTTAAAAGTACAGCCAAATTTGAGAAACTTTGTGTGAATCATTCTGAGAAAGATGATCACTGATTTCTCTGGGAGGAAAGCCTTTATCCCTAGCAGTATTGCCTAGAAACAAAAATCTGAGTTGAGTCCTGCTTGGTGGTTGGGCTGGGGCGTTTTCATTCTGGTTGTTTCTAGCTTATGCCTGTGTAGCCCTAGCTCATTTGTGTGACTACACAGGTGTGCCTACCTTCTCAGGGAGACAAGACCCAAGATTGAGAGAACCCCATAATGCCTGGCACATGGTAGGTTCTTCTTACATGTTTGAATGAATAGAAGAAGAGTGGGGATTTGGTCTCTGAGATAATTAACATGATGGTTAATTTTATATGTCAACTTGACTGGGCAGAGGGTGCCCAGATACTTGGCCAAACATGAATCTGGGGATTTCTGTGCGGATGCTCTTGGATAAGTTTAACATTTAAATCAACAGGCTGAGTAAAGCTAACGTGGATGGCCACGCACATAGGAAGAGAAACCATTTGAAGGCCTGAATAGAGCAAAAAGCTAAACCTTCCCTGAATTCTCGGGGAATTCTTCTTCCCAGACTGCCATGAACTGGGGCATAGGCATTTTCATGCCTTTGGACCCAACCTGAAACATGGTCCTCGGTCTTAAGCTTGCAGGCATTCAAACTGGAATTAGACCATTGGCTCTCTTGGTCTTGAGACTTGTCAGCCTTAATAATTGAGCTGATTTTTTGTAAGTCTCATGCATACACTACTGGTTCTTTCTTTGAAGAACCCTCCTACACTTCTATATGAGGAAAATCCTTTCTTTTTGTATCCATCTTCTACAATAACAAGTGACAACTAAATTTCCTTCTTTCATGGAATGGAACTTACGATCTAAAAAAAAATTTACTGAAGACCAACTATGTGAAACACTGAGGTAAGTACTTTAGCTAGATGAATAAGACATTATCCTTCCTTGAAGGTTCATTCTCTTGAAGGGATGTAAGAAATATCCACAAAAAGTACAAAGGTTTTTAGGTATTAGGCCTATATACAGATTACGATCAGGGTGTATGAAGGGAGTAGTTATTCTACCTTGAGACCCGAGGGGGCCTTCATTGTGCAGGGTAAAACCTCCGTGTCCATGTTCCTAGTTCCCTCCCACTCTCTTATATGACTTAAGGGAGCAGCAAACCAGGGTGTGTCCTACTAAGGATACCATTTGGGACTATTGTGCTTGGTAATTCTGCCCTCTGGAGTTGGGGAATCTATCATGACTCACACTGTCTTCTCTGTACAAGAAACCATACTTGTCCCCCAGCTTGGGAAGAGCTGCTGAGGTGACCAACATGGGGTGAATTGGTGGCCTTCAGTCTGGAGGGCACTTGATGGGAGAGGATGGAGAAGAGGAGCTTCTACTGTAAGAACAGAAGTCTGAACCTGTGGGCCTCTGTGTTTAGCAACTGAGTTTGGGAATCCAAGCTGCTCCAGAGCCAAGTGGTGCCCAGCCTTTCTCCTCCATCTTCTCCTTTGAATAGTCCTGGGATGATGTGACTATTGGCTGATAAATGCTTACATGTAGTAGGAGCTATTGTCATTGCTTATGTTTGTCTGGTCTAATTTGCTATAAGCACAAAGATGCTTAGAAAGTCTAGATTTTTCTGAGGCACCAGGCAGTAAGTACCTACAATGGTGGGGGAAAGAGTACTATTTCATGGGAGGCTGATGTGCCCACCCTCCTCCCGTCATAGGGTAAGGGAATGAGAAATTGGAGGGGGACACAGTTGGATGGCAATAGTAAAACCTTGTTCTGGAAGGAACTTCCATGTTTCCTTTTGGGCAGCATGATAACATGCATTTCTGGGGCTGAGTTGGAGATGTTCATGATCATTCTCCCATTGTGTCTTGTTAGAAGTCATGAGGTTTAGGACACTTCGCAAAGTTTTGTCCTCCCCTCACCCCCCTCCCCAAAAAAGTTTTTCCCCTCTTGGAAATCAAGGCTCTAATGGCTTATTACAGGGTACCTAGGTACTCAGGAAACGTCCATTCCTTTTTCCTTGACTGACTAGCCTATGAACCCAGGCAAAAATCTTAAAGGCCCTGGCATCTTGTCTGCACTCATTCCTAATCTCTTCTCCCCTTCTTCCATCATTGGCATCACTTTAGTCCCTAAAACAATAGCTGACACTCAAATAGCTTCCTATGTGCCAGGTACATTCCAAGCACTTCATATGTATTCACTCATCCAGCAACTCAGAAGTAGTTATTCTCTTTATAGATGACGAACCTGATGGCAGAGAGGTTCAGTAACTTGGCAAAGGCACATAGCTATTAGGTGTCAGGGCCCACATTTAAAACAAGGGAGCCTCACTAGGAAGTCCATGCATCTATTATCCTCTAGACTTTATTGACCTTAGAGAAGCGGTGTTCAGTTCAGTCCCATTGGTGTTTGTAACTTAGATTCTTGTCCTTGCCAGTGGTCTACTTATAACCTTTCCATTGCCTGATAGAATACATTTCTAATGGTGGAACTTGAAGCTGGAGACTTCACACACTTTTTTCCCTTGAGCAGAAACACTTAGCTGGCATCTCATTTTGTGTAGAACAAGCTCTGATCATTCAAATCATTTTGTTCTTAGAACAAAGTGGCCATAATTTCATGTAGGGGCTGTCTACTTTTGCAGTCATGAGCAAGCCGTTGCCTTGGTAACAGCATTTGGAAAGGACAAAGGCCCAGGGAACTTTTGTCAAGACCCATTACAATGTGGAGAGGCTCTCTCAGCTGCCCCCTCCCCCCTACATCTCTCTCAGCTGTCTCCCCTTCTGTGGCCAACTTAGAGGCCAAGGGATGTAGAAGGGGAGAAGTTTGAGCCATGGTTGGACCAGTCCTCAAAAAAGAATATGCCAATTGGAAGGGACCTCAGGGGACAGCTCAAGATTGTAGAGGGCGTGAGCAGTGACTGTGCTTCATTCAGTGTTTAGCAGGTGACCTCCTACGTCTTGCTTGGGTCTGATGTTTGGCATTCTCCCACAATTTCTGAGACCGTTCCAAATGACCCTCTCCTCTTCACACTTCTAGCCTTTGATCTTAGCTCTGTTTAGTTTTTAATATTTTTATCTGACAGAGCACAAGTGAGGGGTGAGCAGCAGAGGAAGAGGGAAAAGCCAGCTTTCCGCTCAGGAGGGAGCCCAACGTGGGACTCCATCTAGGACCCTGAGATCATGACCTGAGCTGAAGGCAGATGCTTAACCGACTGAGCCACCCAGGAGCCCTTAGCTCTACCTTTTGGAGTAACACACAAAGTACGTGTGGTTTTTCTTCCCTAGGAGAATTCATCAGGAATTTAGGGACAGGTGATATGTTCCTTCTGAGATTTCTTTTCCTGCATCCCTTGTGAGTAGTATAGTTAAGAGAATACTCAGCCTCTCCAGCGCTCTCCTCTGGAATCTGTTTCACTTTACAGTCTCTTTTAAAGCATGGTTCCCTGAAATGACACATCAAATATGTGGTCTGACCAGTGTAGAGGCTAGCACAGTCCCCTTACTAGATTGGATGACAGGCAGAATAATTTCCAACAGTGGACTTCTTCTCACAATTTTTTCCACTTCCCTCTACCAGTACAGAGGAAGATCTTTAGGTATTTCACTCACTTATGAGTAGAGTCTTATTTTCTACATCATTGGGAAGAGGTAGATTGGGAAGAGGTTTTATCCTGGATAAAACATGAATTAAAATGTTACTACTAATTTTGCAACATAGTTTATATGGAATGCATTGATAGCCACACTAAAAAGTATGCTTTATAGTATAAACAGCTTAGCCTTGTTCTTCTGATTTAAAAGTAGGTGTTCTAGGGGTGCCTGTGTGGCTACATCATTAAGCATGTGCCTTCAGCTCAGGTCATGATCCCAGGGTCCTGGGATTGAACCCCACATCCAGCTCTCTGCTCAGCAGGAAGCCTGTTTCTTCCCTTCCCACTCTCCTCTACACTTACCTTGTTTGCATTCCTTCCCTCTCTTTTTGTCTCTGTCAAATAAAAAAAAAAGAAAGAAAGGTGTTCTACTTTTGACCATGGGCATCTGTCTGACCCCACAATGCTCAACTGTCCATGAGCAACAGGACAAGGAACAGTACTTGGTTAATTTCAGTCTCTGTAGGGTTACTCTGAGTGTCTCAGAAGCCAAGGAGGAGAAACTGGGTGAATCATAAGCTTCCCTCTCCTTACCTGAGTAGGAGAGTAGAGTAGAGAAAAGGAGCTGCCCCTCTCCTAAAACAACCCCTAACAATGTAGGAAGTGGTACAATATTGGCAGAACATTCAGCTAGAATTACTGGAGTCTGAATTCGGATTCCAGCACATACTGTTAAATCTCTCGAAGTTAATTCGAACCTGAATGTCTGTCCCCAAATGTGGAATGGGGATGATCACATCATGCATTTCATTTGATGAGACAACATATGTAAAAGATCTAGTTTAATGACTGGCCCCAAAATTCATTCAATAAATATTACCCGCCCTTCATTCAAGGATTTCTGAGCTAAGTCAAGCACCAATGTTCCAGTCAAGGATATTTTTAGAAATTCTGATGCTGCTCATCTATTAGCATGAATACAACTTTTTGTACTGTACTGGACGGGGACAAGTAAAATCTGCTTTTCTATTCCTGGTAAGCTTATCTAATTGGGAACACAAAGCTCTATAAAAGCTGTACCAGAAATGCTACAGCAGTGACAAAGAAGGAAATAGAAGTATTTGGGAGGCTGTTCTGCAAGTGTTTCCTCTCTAAGGTGACTTTGAAGAGTAATAGTAGTTTGATTAGTGGAAATCACAGGAAAGTCAACATTTCAGGTGGAGGAAAGACCACAAGCATAAATGGGGTGGTGGCGGTGTGGGAAGGGGGAACTGACCTGTATCAGGTCCTTTGTACCTGTAAGGCATGTACATCCAGGCATTCATGTGTTGTGAGTCCTCAGAACCACTCCTATTTCCTGACTATCTTCCATGAGCCAGACACATGGGATACACTGAGGCATTTGTGTGGAGTCTCGCCTGATCCGCTGGTGGCCCTGTGAAGTGGGTGCTACCACTGTTGCCATTTCTGATGGAAAAACTCAAGATCCAAGTGGTCATGTAACTTGCAAAGGATAAAGCATTAGCAGGGGAAGCTGAAGGTTGAGTGTAGGAGCCCAGTGTTTAAAGAGGTTAGGGAACAAGGCTGAATTTTTATAGCTAATAAAAGGAGGATCAGTTTTTGAACCTAGATCAAGTTGACTCAAAGGTCCATATTTCTTCCGGAAAAGTCTAGCTCCAAGCCTGGAACAGGAGCGTCTCTGTATCTGTGAATTGCCAAGAGAACTGGATGGATGGCCTTGGTTAAGGGAGTTGACCGTTTAACCTCCCACCAGCCTGCTGTGCTCCAGGATGGAATTGTGCTCAGAAGTTTCTATTTCCTTATAATGAATGTGTCTCATGTCTAACTATTTCACAGGAATAATCTCTTTAATTTTAGCTAAACCTAAACTTCTTTCGGAATAGGACACAGTGCTTGTTTAAATGATGCATATAATGATTGCAAACACTTTTTAAGTGCTTGGTAGATAGGAAGCCTTATACACACTTTCTGTGGATTAGCTCAATTCTCCTAGCATCTCCTATCTTACTATTTCTTATTTTGGCATTTTTACCAAATCCTGTTTAATGAAAATAATTTAAGTCTGCATTTTGAAAAAGGTGGGATTCTTTTCTATTTGTATTTTGAGAAAGGATTTAACCCTTAGAGATGCCTTCTTACCTTGCAGCCACTTCTTTTGAGACCAGAACTCCTGAGAGAGAGTGGGACAGTGAGCTGTGAAGGGGTGAGGTGGAGAAATGAGGCTTAGAGGACAAGGTTGCGGAAAAGTAGATGTGGAGGCTGACCCACCAGAGCTTCCTTACGGTGTAGGGAACCGGAATTCACAGAATCTTTGTGAGTACAGCTTCACAGCAAATCTACTTGATATCTCGAAAGGCAGCTTCTGATTCTCAAGGGATATTTTTGTGGTAAAGACTCTAAATTTTAGGGGTCAATTCCTCCTTACACATTGTGGGCAGCACTCCTAAACTGGTTTGGGAAAGGCTGTGAATTGCGATCTCCCAAAGTATTTTTTTTCTTCTATTAAGTTTGTCTGCATCGTGAGGCAATGTTTTAGGTCTTGGGATCAAGTCCTGCATCCAGTTCCCTGCTTAGCAGGGAGTCTGCTTCTCTCTCTGCCAATACCCCCTTTGGGAGCTCTCTCTCCTTCTCTCTCACTCACTTATGCGGGCAAAAATAATAAAGCTGGGGAACCAAGGTTAAGTCACTTGCTGAAAGTCCTAGAGCTGGTTCGTTGAGCTAGGCTCTTACCCCGGCGGGGGGCGGGGATCCCTTCCTCTCTCTGTTGGAAACAATGATACCTACTGATAGAGGTCTAACTTTTTTCGTCTTTGACAAGGAAAGACTCTTAGCTATTTGATCTGGATTATGTTTGTTCAAGAAAATGGCAATAGTCTGAGCGCCTTCACTTTTTCTCATGGATGTTTCTTTTTAATCTTCTGCTTTTGATTGAAACCAGTCTTGGGGAGTTGGAATCAAGATTCTGCACTCCCCGTTATACTAGGAAATCTTTTCCTAGTCCCTGTCAAACTCTATATCCACAGCTGGGAAATTTGGGAGCACAGCCCCAGGTACAAGAAAGAACTCCGCTGCACACATACACCCGTACCCCAGGCTTTCAATCCTGTGCGGTTATTAGGAGGGAGTCTGATTCTGGAAGTAGAGAACACTTGGTGAAAAGGCTATCTAAGCTCTAAGACAGGGTTCAGAGGCAGAGTATCAGGAAGAGTTTATCCAGCAGGAACAAGTTAGTGTTGCAAAGCAACAGATGAGTCTATAGATTCAGATCCCCATTCCATCACGCTGGGGTGCATGGACAGTAACTCAGGAAGGTGTACCTATAATCTGTTTTGTGGGCAACCTTAAATAAATTCTCATGGGTTCGATTCAGGTTAAGTTTGACCTTTATTGGGAGTCAGGCTGGTCTGAAGACAAGGCCACTTTATAAATTGTAGGAACAGGGGCTTGTGGCCTGGAACTGTGGATTTTTCTACCCCATGACACTGGACCCACCCATCTGGACCTGCCAGTGCTATGCTCTGAGTTAGAGCTATTCTGGGCTAATCACTGTCACTAGGGAAAGGGGATTCTGCTACTGGAAGCCCTCATAAAGAATGCATGATTTATAGGGGCCCCTGGGTTACTAAGTCAGGTAAGCGCTGGGCTCTTGAATTTTTTTTTTTTTTTTTTTAGCTCAGGTCATGATCTCAGGGTCCTGGGGTCCTGCTCTGTACCGGCCTCCATGCTCAGTGGGGAGTTTAAGATTTACTCTCCTTCTGCCCCTCCACCTCTGCTTATTCTCTAAACCTAAAAAAAAAAAAAAAAAAAAAAAAAATTACAGGATTCACAGGGGAGAAGAACATTCTCCAAGAATGGCAGGGCTTGGCAGATACCCACTCTAGGGGAAAATATGACAACAAAGTATGAACCAAGAAAAGGGAAGAAAAAAGGTTTGTTAAGAAAAAAAATATAGGGGGCCACTGTGCAAGCTAAGAACTAACCACCCAACTGTTAACAGTGTCTATATTGTAGGGTAACATTTTAAGACTTTATTTACTTGACAGAGCACAAGAGGGGTAGTGGTAGAGGAGGAGAGAGAAGCAGACTCCCCATAGAGCAGGGAGCCCCATGCAGGACTCCGTGCCAGGACCCTGGGACCATGACTTGAGCTGAAGGCAGACGCCAAACCATCTGAGTCACCCAAGCGCCCCCTGACGGTGATTTGGGGGAAAGGATCACTACCTAAGCCGGGTAGGTTGTGAGGGGCTACTCAGGCCCCAGGGAATGCTGGGGAGAGAGGGGTGTTCTCAGAAGAGCTGCTTCTAGTAGTTCGAAGCTGTGCTGTCCTATTCAGTGCTTGGGAATAAAGAAGACATTGAGGGCTACAGGAGAGAATCTCCTTTCATAGAGAAATTGAGGAAAATCTAAATTCTAGAAATATCCTGGTCACAGTATAGAAAACACTGGACTACAGCAAGACCGTAGAGGTATCCAAAGTGGCCTTCCCTCTTCATAGGGAAGAAAACGTCACTACTTTTTCTGTTTTCCAGGCTTGAGGACCCCCAAGAACTTCCTCTGAAGAAAGGTCTAGTTACTTTATTACAAAGTTTCTATCCACCCCCGGATTTTAGGATTCCTGTTTGGTGAGTGTTGGAAGTCGCATATTTGCTTTGTGAATTACGTCCCCAAGCCCAGTTCAAAGACCTCCCTAAACATCCCTGTATCCGAAAGCAGTGATCCTTCCACGTAAACCTGCTTCGGCACCCAATTTATCCTGCCACTGTGACAGAGGTTCTGGAAAGAAAACATGACCTTTCATGACCGGTTTCTCTCACAGATACTCTTGGTACCCCTGGCTCTGTGACAAGTATACGTGCTTGAGGATGAAATTCTGTATCTGTAGAGGACTTCTCCCACATCAGGGCACTTCGTAGACCCAACAAATGTTAGCTGTCACTGGTTATAACCCTCTGCACCCACATCACCACCTCCCTTCTGAATGCAGGTCTGACATGCAAACATGGCAGTGAGAAGAGGATTTCTTGAACCTATCCTTTCTACGTGGTAGAAAGTATGTGGGGGGGACGCCTGGGTGGCTCAGTTGGTTGGGCAGCTGCCTTCGGCTCAGGTCATGATCCTGGAGACCCGGGATCGAGCCCCACATCGGGCTCCCTGCTCGGCGGGAAGCCTGCTTCTCCCTCTCTCGCTCCCCCTGCTTGTGTTCCCTCTCTGGCTGTGTTTCTCTCTGTCAAATAAATAAAATCTTTAAAAAAAAAAAAAGTATGTGGGGGAGGGGCTTCTTCCAACTCGGACTGCTCAGTGGACTTACCCCTGGGGGTGGTGAGCTGGGGAATTCTAATAGCCCTGCCTTGGACTAGTCTTGGGAAGGTTATGAAAGGTACATTGCAGGAGCTGAACCAGAATGGTGTGTGGACTTGGGATAGTGGTTGGGTTGTGGCGTATGCTTCCGTAGATCCATTTTGAACCATATTTTCATTACTCTACCCTTTCATTCACTCTGGCCTTCTTTGAGCTTCTTAAGTCTGTAAGTCCTCTCTTCACCCAGGAACATCCCCCGTACTGTGCCCTCTGTCTCAACCGTGTCGCCTCAGCTCTTCCTGTGGCTGTTGGCTCTTCTCACTGCTCAAGAGTCAGTTGCTTGCCCTTCCTAGTTAGGAAAATCTCCCCTAAGTTGGTCACATTTATTCTGTCACAGGATCCTCCTTACCAAGTGAATAGTAGCTTTCTCAATTTGCGGTTATTCATGTTGATTTCTTTCCCCCTCCTGTGCAGGGCTGGCCAATCCTCAACTGATCTCAAGGTGGGTCCCTTCCAAGCCCTCCTATGATAGGCACCAATGTTGGAAGAACTCTGTTCTGTCCTATGGCATGGATTAAGTAATGGGCTGTATCATAGAAAGGGAAAAACCTCAAGGCCAGGATCCAGCGAGAAGGGAGCATAAATCATCATTACACCAAATGTAGTAAAGATAGAAGACTGCTGAACACACAGGCTTACACCTCAGGAGAGGCGTTCTTTCCCATTACTGACCAGTCACAGTCGTGTGAACTGCTATAACAAAGTAATGATGAGGTTCAGGATGTGTTACCCTAGAACACGGTGTGTTAGCATATTAAATACTTTAAGCTGATCAAGTTTGAGAAAATGGCAGGAGCAGGAAAGTCACTTTGACTTCCCTACCCCACCCTTCTTCCCTGAAGTCCTAAAAACCTTATGTGAAAGTTGCCTTCCTATAATAGAAAGAAACCTTACTTCTGAAGGAAAAGGAATGCCGAGAATAGTCCAGATGGGCCTAGTATCCCTTAGTTTACCAGACCTACCTCTTGCTTTGCCCTGTCCTCTTTCTCCATGTCAGTTCTGCATCAAACCTAATATAAAAATACCCAGCTTAACCATGTCTTCAGGTCTTGATTTGCTTATGAAGGCTGTTATGTCTCCTTAGACTTACATTAAATTTCTGTGTGTGTGTGTGTGTGTGTGTGTGTGTGTTTTCTTGTCAACTTCTCTTTGTCAGTTTAATTTTGAGACCCACTAAGGGACTCTTAGAAGATGGAGGGGAAAAGTTTCCTCCCCAACAATATCCTAGACTGAGAAGTTTACAAACAACAAATGTCTTTCTTAGGGTTCTGGAGACCAGAAATCTGAGCTCAGGGCACCAGCATGGTCCAGTTCTGGTGAGAGCCCTCTTTTGGGTTGTGGAATGCTGACTCTGCATTGTAGCCTCACGTGGTGGAGAACAGAGACTAAGCAAGTCTTCTCATGACTCTTGTAAGGGGAGCAGTCCTGTTCATGACCTCATGTAACCCCAATTACCTTCCAAAGGCCTACCTCTTAATAACCTCACACAAAGTGTGTATGTTGGGGAGTGAGGTTTCAATATGAATCTTGAGAGGGAATGAATTTATACTTTCCCTCTTTAGAGGGCCAAATTGAGAGCAGCCTCTTGAGTGGGGGAATAATCAGATGACATTTCCCCTAGGCAATCTGCATTTCAGTGCCAGCTATTTAAAGGAGTTATCTGGGAGACCCAGGCAACCATGGGAGAGTAAAGAATATTCTGTTGGGAAGGAAACCCTTGGCTCCATAAAAAGCTAAGCTCAGGTGTAACCCCTTCTGGTGGGTAAGCAGAAGCCTTTGTCTCAATGGGCTTACTTTCCAGAAACCTAGACTGAGCTCCCCAGTTCACTTCTGGATAATTCTGCTGATCCCATCAATGTAACATAGTGACTGGGACATAGTAGATACTCAAGTGTTTTTTTTAATACATGAAACAACCATGAAGGAAGGAGCATTGGAGACCCCCTGAAAACTAGATTTCTTAATTATTCTGACTTCAACAGCATACTCTTCTGGTGTGTCCACTAATAAAAATCCTAATTTATGTCTAGAGGGGACTTGTTTATGGCAAATAGTCTGGAAAACCATGAAATTTCAGTTTTCTAGGACCTCAGGGTGGCCATCTTGTTTCTTTGGGGAACTTGAGGTATCCTGAAAACCATGTCAGGATACATCAGCTTCCCAGAGTAGGAGGGCCTTGGAATATTTGGCCAAGAAGTATGTACACTTCCCATAATGCATGTAGTGAAGAGGGTGTATGAAAGGCATCCTTTAGTTTCTGAATGTTGCCGGTCTGTACCTTTATAATCCACTTGTCTTCCAGATCCTCTCTGGGCTAGCAAGATTGGTAAATAAGATACACTTTGCCCAAGGCAACTCTAAAATTCTTCTTCTGTGATGGCTCATCTCACCAATAATGAAGATCCCTC
Organism: Spilogale gracilis; assembly: GCA_004023965.1. Taxonomy (NCBI): domain Eukaryota; kingdom Metazoa; phylum Chordata; class Mammalia; order Carnivora; family Mephitidae; genus Spilogale; species Spilogale gracilis. Next base: position 101,091 of record PITA01004486.1, read on the forward strand.
AGGGTTCACTGGAAACTTAGCAACCAATGGATTGCACTTACCTTCTATTCAGTCTCTAAATGACTAAATATCAGAGCATTCCAGAACCCATGCTAGGATACTGCCAGATAAGCACTTTGGGGGCACAGGAGATGGACACTTCTATCTTCTGTGCTCCCCACAGAGAGGGAAGGGAGAAGAGAGAAGAAAATAGGGCAATGCATTTCATCAAGGGAAGTGATTTACAAGGAGGAGACCATGATTGTAGCCAACATGATCAAAAAGACAGACTGGAATATTTCATAGACTGGAGGGGAAAAAACATAAACAAAACAAAACCAACCAAACAAAAAACCCTGACTCTCTTCAGCTCTTTATCTGACATTTTTTTTTAATCCCCCGTACTTTTCTTGTCTGCTTTCTCTACTTCTTTACCTGCATGGAGAAATCCCATGATTATTTAGTGTTTAATCCCTCAAATCAAAGAAGAGGCTGCCTAGCACTCTTGAACTTCCAAATTCCTTCTGGATCTGCGAGTGTTTCAATGGGATCAGAATTCCAACTCTGGCCCATTCATAAAGCAAGGGTTGGAAATCTGGCTCATATAATAAACAGCTCCTAGGAGCCCATCCCTAGGGGTGGGCCTTTAGTGGAACAGGGACTTGGGTTTCCTCAAGGCCTGGGCATCCACCTCTAGAGGGGTCCTTTCAGGCAGTGGATGGAAACTTCAGCAAGGGTGGAGGAGTAGCCTGTGATTGGGGACTAGAGCCAACTTGATAAATGAGCCATAAGTTCTCACTTATCAATGGTTTTTCTAAGAGTTAGCCTTTGTCTTCCTAGAGATTTATAGGAGAAAGCAACTAGAAATGGCTGGTTAGGGTGGAAACTTTGAGATCAAAATCAGAGGTTGCCTTGTTTTTTAAATTTATTTTACTTTTGAACTTTATTGAGGCAAGATTGACCTATGAAGAGCCATACTCTTCTACAACTTGATGAGTTCAGAGAGAAGCCTATACCCATGGAAACCTCAAGGAAAAATGTGCCATAAACCTATTGGTCACCTCCAAGGGTTGCTTCCCACCCTTGTATTCTCTTGAGATAAGAGCACCTAAGACCTACCCTTCTAGCTTTTTTTTTTTTTTTTAAGGTTTTATTTACTTGACAGATCACAAATAGGCAGAGTGGCAGGCAGAGAAAGGGGGGGAAGCAGGCTCCCCACTGAGCAGAGAGCCTGATGTGGGACTTGATTCCAGGACCCCAAGATCATGAGCCAAAGACAGAGGCTTAACCCTCTGAGCCACCCAGGTGCCTTTTCTTTTTTCTTTTTTTTCTTTTTTCTTTTCTTTTTTTTTCTTTTTTTTCTTTCTTTTTTCTTTTCTTTTTTCTTTTCTTTTTTCTTTTCTTTTTTCTTTTCTTTTTTCTTTTCTTTTTTCTTTTCTTTTTTCTTTTCTTTCTTTTTTCTTTCAACTGTCAGCAATTTCTGCCCTGGCTTCTTTTACTAGCCTAGGCAAGGATGTGGTTTTAGTCTGCCCTGTGTAGCCTTCTTCATCCTTTCCTATCCTCTGTGACCAGGGGAACACATTTGAAGGTGGTTTGGGTGGGTTTAGAGATGTCTTCCCAGAAAAATAACTGTTCCTTAAAGGGCTTGGATGAGAGTTTTCCCTGACCTCAGTAACCGTAGGCTCAGCCACGTGTCAGGTGAAGCTTGGAGTTATCTGGAACTTCCTTTCATCTCCTGACCCTAGGACTTTTCTATGCCAAACTTTGTTTATCTTTTATTTTGTGATCTTTGCTTTGGCTATTATCTCTGGAAGTTAAACTATGTCAGAAGGCTCCTGAAACACTTGAATGTATTGCCCTCACTGATCCCTCACTGATGCATTGCCAGGCAACTGAAGAGCCTGCTTTAAAGGCTGCCAAGGGTAAGAACACCATGCTGCCCCCGCCCCCCTGATTCAGGCTGGTGAATCTTGATCAGAATGCTCTTATAATTCCCACCAGGTTTCTGAAGTGTCTTTCAAACAACTAATTTTAGAATTTTGGTGTTCCATTTAGGGTTATATGGACATCCCCCATTAAAATCAGAGCAGTCCTATTCACACACACACACACACACACACAAACACACACACACACATATCCTGCCCCTGGGGACAGTCTCAATTCCTGTTATCCTCCTCAAATTTCCCCCAAAACTGTATTCTCCATTTCCTTGGTTAGTGTTGGCTTGCTCTGGGGTTTTGCTTTAGAACCAAAGGAAAATGAGAAAGTAAGTGAGTCTTCTGACTTCTTGGCTATTTAAGGGTTTTTTTTTTTTTTTTCTCTAAGAATAAAGACCCATTGTGACACCATTTAATTTCTTCCTCTTAGGGGTGCCTGCGTGGCTCAGTTGGTTAAGCGACTGCCTTCAGCTCAGGTCATGATCCCGGAGACCCCGGATCGAGCCCCACATTGGGCTCCCTGCTTGGCAGGAAACCTGCTTCTCTTTCTCTCACTCCCCCTGCTGTGTTCCCTCTTTAGCTGTGTTTCTCTGTCAAAGGCCACCAGAAGAGCAGGGGCATGAGAGCGGCAGAGGTTTATGAATGGAGAAGGGGAGTGAATGAATGGTAGCGATCTTGTCTTCAGTGTGTGGGACCTCAGAAAAGGAGAGAAGCCCATTTTCTGTCCTTCTCCCATATCAGAAGAGAACATTTTCCCTGAGTTCTACACCTCTTGGACTAAAGCTGAGCTAGCCTAGATGGGCTTTAAAGTTCCCTGTATTCTGGACTCTGCATTCCCCTGCTTGCTTGATACTTGCACTTGGATGCCTTGGCGTTGACTAAACATGTCCTTCCGTCACCTTCTCATTGGCGAGCAGTGACTCCACGGCCTCCCTCGCTACTCCTAGCACAGAGGGCTCTACCTTACCGTCTCTCACCCACTAGTTGATCAAGCACCGAGCTCTGGGCTTCTTTGCTCATCAGTATTTCCTCCATCTGTCTGCTTCTCTCTAACTTCTTTGTTAGGCTCATTAAATGCCCCTCTAACCGGTCTGGACCATCGCAGGAGCTCTCACCCCCTCTTTCTTGGTCCCATTCATACTGATCTCCTTAGGGTTCTTGAATATTTCCTGCTGGTTCCTCCTTGGGCCTTTGTGCCCATTGTCCCATGGGAAGCATGCTCTCCCCTTTGCTTCAGTAATGCTTCCTCATATTTTGGACCTCCATTCAGACATTTCCATGGGGATCCTTTCCTGTCCCTCCTAAATGAGCAGTGCACCCTGGCTTTCTGCGTATGCTTTCTAGCAGCTTACACAAGCATGTGGTCCTGGGGCAGGCTCTCCACTTACTTCATTCATGCCATATCCCCATGATAACTCAAGGGACTAGCACATACCAGGTACCCTGTAAGCATTGGTAAGTGGAGAAATAAAGGAATGCTAACTGATGGACATCACAATACCCACCACCACCCTATTCTTACATAGACACCTCTTTCATTTAGCTGGGCTAAAGAGGACTGGAGCATTTCGCTCCTTAATCTTCAGTGATTCAGCTCCCATTTTAATGATGTCAGGCTAGAATATGAAAAGACTATGATCAAAAACTATTTACAAAGCACTCTATTATTCTGTCCCATTTGATCCTCTTAAGGACTTTGTGGAGTGGAAAGGTCTGCTGTTACTTTGTCTATAGAAGAGGAACCTGAGCTCAGTGAACTTGACAGGTTTGCCCACGGCTGGACAGAGATGAGGCCTGAGAGGGGAAAGAGTCCTAAAGGATTTCTATCTAACACAAATGATAACGTTAGTAGAACTAGCTAATTTAGTTTAAAACTGTTTAGATGCTGTGCTCAGGGCTTTATATAAATGCTTCTGAGCATACCATAAAAACACCATGATGTAGGACAAGGACTATTTTTACAGACACAGAAGCTGAGGCTGTAAGAGGTGAGCTAGTGGGCTGTGAGGGGCGCATGTGGGCTCCGGGGCACCAGCCCGCGACTCCTCACCTGTGGTGGCAGGAGCTCCTGGCCTCCAAGACCCCACTTCCATGTGGGAGGAGTGGGGGGGAGGCAGGAAGACATCCTGAGCATGAAAGAAGTGTGTCTCTTGCTGTTCGTTCATCTTCCTCTGTATTTTTTTCTCTCCCCCCACCTTTTTAAATCACACCCCTTCTTGCTTCCCTTCATTTTTCATGGAATGCTAGAAGTTTGGTCGTTGCAAGACTGGCAACGACATATGAACTTATACTTTTTGAAGAGCGTCTCTGCAGTCTGTCCATGTTTTTCTTGCAAATGTCATGGTTTTTTGAAAGAAAACCAAACCACCTTAGTTGTTTGGCATTCTAATCTCGACGGAGATAAACTGCTGGCGGTGCTAGGAATTGTTTGGGGTTGAAGCTCTCTTAGCCATCAGGGAAGCTCATTGATGGAGCAGGAAAACATTGGGAATTGAAATTTGGGAGAGTGAGCATTTGGGCCCAGTATCTCCTTCAGCTGTGTGACACTCGGCACGTCCTTTAACCTCTCTGAAACCATTTCTATAAAATGAAATGAAATGGTAGCTTGGCTTTGTGAACAGTCACCTTGAATTGTAAAGCCTCTTTCTCTTGTGAGGGAGTCCGTGTGGTGCTTTTAGGAAGCTTTAATGAGGCAAAGGGGAGGGAGTCCCAGCAGTAGGAAGATAGGCATGAAGGCCCCAAAGGAGGAACCAATAGGAAACACGAGGCCAAATGGAAGAATACCTCTAAGGAGAATGGTAACGCTCCTCTAATTAGCCCGCTGGTGCCAGTGAATACCCTAAGCTTCCGAATGGTCAGTGTGGATGGAGCGCAGGACAGGTTGGGAGGTGGGGGGAGGAAAAGTGGGTTTCTCTACCTTAAGCTTGGGTTGTACATGATGGCATGGTGGGGGGGTGGCGCTCCCATAAAACCTGTTGTTCTCCCTTCTCAACAATCCTTCGGAGTAAGGAACTTTTTTCCCCTATGTTTCACTTCAGAGGTATTGACTGTACCTGCCAGAATATTCTGTCAGGTGAGATTACATCAGAGTCCCCTAGGAAACACCCATGATCAACCTGCAAGCTTGGGAGGGCAAGGGGGCCTCACTGACCACATATTTGCCATCCCTCACCTAGACCTAAGTTATGGTGGGAAAGATAATCCAGTTACAAGGGACTTAGAAGCTTGGGGACTCTTAACTGCCTCCTGTGTCTTCATGACACAAAGATTCAGTGTTGTAAGTTGGTTTTTCCATGGTTAGAGGCAAAAATTATCTGTTAATTGACAAAGCACACTCAGCTAATGTTAGCTTAGCAATTTGTAAGCTAGGCCCTGTTTCCCACAATTACTTCTATACCTGCCTTTCAAGGGATCCTTGGCTGAAATTCAGAAGCACCCAAAGACCTTTGGGGATAAACTTTTGAACTGTCTGAGGAGGATGTTAAACCACAGCTGGTTCCTTGGTACGCCTTCAGGACCTTCTTGCTTGGGAGTGGCTGGGCCCTGGGGGAGGTTTTTAGGTCAGAGAAGAAGCTGTTAGGAAACTTCCAGCACATTAACCTACCTTTACTTTCATTTTACACAAGGGTATGGGTCAGTGAGAGGATTAGCTCCACCAGCAATGGACATTTTTGAGGATATTTCATGATCTAGTATGGGGCCACTCTCTGGGGTGTAAGATGAAGGTTTGAGAGTTTGGACCTTGTTGCCTAAGAAACCGGCTTCACATTAAACTGACAGCTGCTGAGCCTTTATTAATATTCTGAGCCCTTTTGTATCCATTAGTTTATCAAAATTGTTTCTTAGATTCCTGCAAAATACTGATGTCCACTTTCCTGTTTTTACTGAGAGAACTGAGGCTTAGAAAGGTAAGGTAATGTGCCTAAATCCTACAACGAGTGACTAGCTGATCAGGGCTTACCAGCAAGGGTTCTCAGATTAATGAATTCCTGTGTGCTTTCCATAAGCCACAACTGATCATTGTGACCATTGTGCTAACTATGCTGCACTTGTCAGAAAGTCGTGTGCAATTAACTTGGCGAGGCAGAGGATGCAGGACGTGTAGGCTTCCACCTCTTCCTTGCTCACTGACCTTTTGATCATAGGGTGACCTTGAGATTGTCTGCTTCTAGAGCCTGTGATCTCCGGGCCCATTTAATGCTATTTTGGTGACCAATCATTTAATAACCATCTATTGCTTACCTACTCAAATGTTGTCCTCAGCACTGTGCAGTGAATAAAGACCAAGTTCATGCTCTCGTGAAGCATTTTCTCCTACAGGAGATAAAAAAAAAAAATCCCCCAACATAAGGAGTATGAGAATCACAAATAATTGGGACACTATGTTAGATGGGGAGGGTGGGAGAGACCCCTTAGAGTTAGCATTTGAGCTTAAACTTGAATAATATAAACGGTGAGTCTTAAGGATATCTAGGATGAAAGTGCCAGAGGAAACAGGCAGGACCAAGGCCCTGAGGTACAAGCATACTAGATGTGCTCACAGACTAACAAGAAGGTGGGTGGGGTGAGCGGGGAGTGAAAGGAAACAAGCTACGGAAGGTCTGGGAGAAGTGAGCTCGACCATAGGAGGCATTTGGGACTACGATAAAATTTTAGATTTTAAGTGTGGTGGGAATCCATTGGAGGGTTTGGAACTGGGATGTGATACTGTTTTGAAAGCGCCTGTCAGCTGTGTTGGTGAGAGACTGGGGGGCTAGGGCAGTGGGGGTGGACAGCCAGCTAGGACGCTGCCACCAAAAATGAGGTGAGGCATGCGGGTGGGCTTGGGTGGTGAGGAGTGGCTGAATTACAAATGTATTTTGAAGGTAGACCAGGTGGGCTGTGCTTGTGAATTAGATGTTGGGGGACTCCCAAGCTGTGTTCACCCACTCTGGCCAGGCCAGCACTCTTCATTTGTGGGCTTGCAGCTGGTGGCTGTGACCCAGGGACTGTCAGGAGGTACAAGCATGACAGTGTACACTCTCTCGCTGCCTTATAACTCCTTCATCCTGGGCTACTTGATCTCTTTATTGTTGAGGGGTGTTTCCTCCAGATTGGGGCAACTTTGATGCTGTGTCTTCCATTAGGCACTGCTAGTTCCTCTGTGTGGGAAGCTGAGATGATTAAGCTATACGTCACCCGTTAACTGCCCTCTTGGAGCTCTTGATCCAACGAGAGGCTGTATTACAAGATGAAGGAGAAAGAAATGGTATAATGGGGTTAAAGAGTGCTCAGGGGTGGGGGGAAGGGAAACAGAGCTGGGACTGATGGCTGCTAACTGATCAGAAGACCAAAAACCAGGGTTTGAGAGGGGAAGGAGCACAGATTTCTGCTTTAAAAGAGACCCTTTGACTTCATAGTTTTGTGTTTGTTCAGGTCCGTTTCCTGATTTCTTGTACTCTTCCCCACTGGCCATTGGCTCCCTTTATTTATTGTTCCATAAATGTGTAATACTTTAGTCTAGAGGCAGAGGTGGAAGAACCATGCATTTATCTCTGTTACTAAGACTGCAAGCCAAATTATGATAGAGACCCAAGGCTATTCTCTTAGCCTTATACACAAGTCTCAGAGTGTTTGTTGCCTAGTGACCCATCAAAGGTAGGACTTAGTGCTCTGAAATGTGTGACCTCCCCTAACCCATGAAGTTTAGGCTTCGGGGCCAGAAGAAGGTTCTATCAACCTCATTCTGTGGGCTGCCTCCTAGGCTTTTGACCTGCTAGGGAAGAGCATTTCCAATCATGACTCATCTCAGACTGAGGCAAGTTCGGGGACTGTGTGCTGCATGACTCGTTACCAAGTGGTGGTTTTCACAGCAAACATTGTCTGAACAAAAAGGCTTCCAGTGTTGAAGGCTGTGAAGGCCCAGGAAGATTCTTAAGCTGAATTACTGTAGATTTATTTATAATGTCTGTTTCATGTAGAATATGAATCTGTTGCTAAATGATCAAGTGTCATTAGCTGACAACGAGAGGAGACACTCCTGTTTTTGGAAAACTATTTGCACGGACTTATAGCCCCTGTCAATTAATCTTGCACGTTGTGCATGTGTGTCTCCCCTATTGGACTGTAAGCTGCTGGAGAATGGAGGGCATGGTCTTATTCTTTCTTTCAGGCTTAGAACAGTCGTAAGCAGACCATGTTTCAGATTGAATCTTGGTGGCTTAGCTTCTCTGTGCCTTAGTCCCTTTAGATATGAAAAGGGAAACAGACGTTATGAAGTTGCTGGGGATCTTCAATAAGAATACATTTAGAAAAGCACTTAGCACCGTTCCTGAATTCAGTGAGTACTCAAACAGGACTACTGTAATATGAGTGCTCAATAACCTTATAGTGAACGAATGGAGGCTTTTGGAGACTAGAACTGTAGGGTAGGAAGTGAAGTTCTAGGATTGGCAGCAGGGGAACAAGGCAGGTGCATGTAGCCCTCATCCAGGCCTGCTCCTTTCCTGATAGGTAAGGGTGGGACCGTGCTTGGTGAAAGGTGTCTGGCTTTGTTTTGGGTATGTCCTCACAGACCAGACTACTAGCATAGGAGAGGCATTTGCCAAAGGTTAGTAACTTCTCCTTTGGCATTGGATGAGAAATGTCAAAGGCTGGAACTGAACTGACATTTGGACCATTGTTTGGGAGACTCTGTCCCATTAGCCCAAGTCCTAGAATGTAGTAGAATAGATTGAACCTTCCCCAACTCCCCCATCCCAATCTACTTGTGTCACTTACTTGTACCTTTTCTTCTGTAACTTGTTTGCTGAATAATATCTAATGAACAACCATGGTGGACAGAAGGCATTCTGGTGTGAAGGTTTGGGTCTTTGGGTTAGACTCCATTGACTTTAAGGTGGGATTAGGGAATTCTGGATCAAAAAAACCCAACTCATGGGGTTTGCCTCTTCAGGGTACTCATACATATATCAGGTATGTGTGCCTACCCACCTTTTATGACAGGACCAGAACCCAGGAGTTCTCAGACAGCTCTTCCTATCTTATGCTGGCAAAATTTAGTTGAAGATAAAAATGACTCCCAGTTGTAGAGTTCCCACCATATACCTTATGTTGTCTAATCCTCACTGAAAGCCCAAAAGTAAGTATTCTTTTATCCACATGAAAGAACAGATATTTCAAGTAACTTTGCCAAGGTTTAGAATAAGAAGGATTTAAACTGAATCTTCTAAGCTCCCACTATACTATTCAGCTCCCGTTAGACCTGTCATTTATTAGAAAATGAGTTTTGCAGTATTATATGAAAATAGTTCTCATTTAATACCAGACCATTGAGCCTATTCCAGTCCTTTAACCATTCTCTCACTAATTTAATAGTTTTGGTCAATAAAGGAAATAAAGTATTAATAACTTCAGAATAGGAATTTTCTGGGACTCTTCTGGTCAATTGAATAGTTATCTTTTGTGCCATGCATTGCTGAAACGTTGTCTGGTTGATACAAGGAAATGTAAGAATATTTCAAGAATCCAATGTCTTCCACACTCCTTGAGCTGTGACATAATTTATATATATGCTAATATGCATTGTCCTTCAAAGAATTCACTGTGGGTAGTCAAATATTAACTTCATCCTTATTGATCCCGCAACTTGGGAATATTTTCAGAATCAGTTAACAAGCTACAAAAGAAAATCTATCCCATTTTTAAAAATTTCTTCCATTATTGAAATTCCAAATACATGTGTAACATTTACTAAATTAAAGATTTGTTTCCTAGCTCATTTATATTCAAGATCACATGCTTTAGAGATGATGTGGGAAAAGGAGAAATCTTAATCAACAGATCTCAGCTGACTACATACAGCATGCCTAATTAAAAATTGGAAATATTTTTACCCATTAAAACTCACCCACCTTCTGTTTTTGGATGACATTGTCAAGAGCATTTCACATTTAGTCATGTCTAAATACAATTTAATTGGACCCAGTGTTTTCATCAAAATTCATCCTACCACTTATGCTGAATGCTCTAAGCCCTACTTTTGAGTTTTTATAAACATTAGTACTAGTTAGATCAATTTCATGCCTGCTAGAAGGCACATACATGGTTCTTCTCACAATTTCAGTTACTGAATGGAGATACAGTTTCTGTCATTATTGTAAAAAGACAGGCAACTGTCCAGCATATTTTCCTGAAAGGGGCTGGAATGTTGCAAAATGCAAGCTTCAGAGTCAGACCACCTTATTTAAAGGGAACTCTACCACTGCTGGTTGTCAGTCCTTGTGGAGTGTATGTGACCTTTCTGGGCCTCAATTTCCTCCTCTTTCCTGGTCTGTTTTGTTACTGAGAACTGTGCTATCAGTTTATTCCCTTTCTGGTTAATCAGTCTCTCTTCCTGGACATTTAAATTTTTATCTTCAGTATCTTTGCAATTCTGTTATTTCTAGGGATACAAGATGTAGGTATTTTATTTTGCTCAAGACTTCTGATGCTTATTCAATCTGAGATTTCATGTATTATAATTGGGGAAATTTCCCAGCCATTACCTCACTCTAATATTCTATTATTCCCAATAGACTTGTTAAACACTCTCCTTCTGTTCTCCATATCCTTCAACATTTCTTACAATTACATCACTTTACTACTAGACCATTCAGTTCCTTGCACTGTTCCTGGAAGACCTCAATTTCCTCATTGCATCCTCTGGGTTGATAGTGGGGATCTCCAGTGACTTCTTGTTCTTTGTCAGACCCTCTCTCAACCAGTCACCATCTTTTCACCAGAGTTTTATGGAAAACATGGTTGAATATTTTGCTTACAGTGATACATAGTGCCAGGAAGATCTTTCACTAACCTACCAGTGAAATTCACATGACTTAAAGATAACTAGAAGACACATTTTTCCATAAAATTGAGCCAAAGACCACCTCAGGGCAGTAAACAAAAGTATTAACATTAGCCCCTGACTGACAATATCTGTCATTTACCACCATTAGTGTCACAGGTCACTGATGCTTAAGCAGATGGTGATTATTTTTCTTTGGGAATCAGTAAACATACTATAGCGTTCTGAAAATACTTAACTCCATTAAAGTCTGGGGGAGTATTAAATACATCATAGATTTTTTTTTACTGGAAAATGTTCTTTTAGCTTTTATGAACTTTCAGGTTTTTTATAATCTGTATTATATCCAGAAAATATTTTAATAGAGTTGTTTATAATTACCCACAAAATGGAGCTAACCTACAGGCAGAAAATGAACAGCTCAGTATTCTGTGTTGTTTCAGACCACAGAATATTTCATTATTGTTAAATTATGTATGCAAACAAATGATAGTGTAACATCACCAAGCTATATTCAGAACAAAATGATTCCATACAAATGATTTGTTATTAACAACAAAGATTAAAACCAGGCATTCTATTTGAGAATCTGGAAAAATTAAAAATTAAGCTAAGGAAAATAGAAGATGAAATCAATAAGGATAAAAACAGAAAAATAAAACCATAAATGGGCTTTTTTAAAAAGACCAATAAATAACCAAGGAAGGTCCTGGAAATGTAAAGTAAGACCTCGTATATGCAGTATTTACAATGAGAAAGAGGTTATAATTAGAAACACCAAAGCCATTAAAAAAAAAAGTCTCTCAGTGACATTTGGAAAATATTCACTAATAACATCTCTTCAGTAGGAAATGTAAGTAATGTAATGACCATGCTGGATTTTGTAATTTCTTAAGGATTCACCATCGGTGAGGCTTTAGCCTGGAGCACTTCACAAGTGAGTTCTTTCAAACCATTCTTAAGCTATTGAAAGGATTCCAGGTTTCTGGTAAAGTCTCCAAGTTAAGGCATATTTATTCCCCTATTTAAAATCTACCAGAAATAGCAAGAAAGAGTGAACCACTGTCTGCATTGGTAAAAGAAAACTATGTCTACTATAACCTAAAACTACAAAGTACCGGCCAAATCTGTGCTCTCTACTGAGAAGAGAGCTTGCTGAGAGAGAAGCATCTTGCTGAGAGATGCTCTTGACTTTTTGCAAGATACAGATCTCTCCTCAAATTAGTGCTGTAAGGGCAGGGGCGGGAGGTTGTCCGCTGAACTTCTGATTATAGCTAGAGAGATGGATCATCCATGGGAGTTAGGGGATGTCCCTATGCATTCTTAGTTCAAAACCACAGGAAGTCCAGGAAGTGTAACTGAAGAGTATACCTTGCTATGTCCTTTCTACTGTCTCTAACCAGCTTTCATAATTGAGGTGAATACCAGAGTAACGTAGAGTGGCTTAAGGAAAGGAAGACAGCAGTTGAAGATTATAACGGAAATGTCACAGGACAATATTTAATGATAATCTTCATACCATAATTAGTATGTGGCAGGAACTGCTCTGTGTTAAATATTATCTCAATTTTCATACAGGAAATACTACTATCCCCATTTTACATATTAAAAAAGATAAAATGGTAGTCACTTGACCTTGAGGTAGGAAGTGGGGTCCTTGAGGTAGGAACCAAGTGGGTGAGTTCAGAACTGTATGTTTAGCTATGATCCTCTGTGCTTCTCCAGCTCCCCAACTCTGCTTCTTGGACATTAAAAGATTTAGAAGGTGAAGGAGAGTAATAAGGATGAGGCCATAGATCGCCAACTCACACCCCTACCTCCATAGAATGTTCTTCATCTAGAATCTGACAGATGAGTCATTCAAAGGTGGGTAAAAATATTTAAAGAAAATGAACAACATACATTATAAAAGGAATTGTGCAAAGAAACCTAGGAAGAGTCGAGTTCAGTAGTTCTCTATATTCTCATAAAAATTTAATGTAATGTAATTCTTAAAATCTCAAGATTAAACAATAAGATAATCCAAAAATACGTCAAAATCTCAGAAATGAAAGCAAAACCTAAGGCCTCATAGAATGACACTAACAGCATAGAAAAAGAGTAATGAAAATGCTAGCAAAGATAAGGTGGATGGCTTGGGAATATCCTTTAAAACTAAAAATGAAAAAGGATGTTCTAACAGATACAAAGGTAAATAAAGGAGGTCTGATATATGCATAACTGGTGGTGTTGAAAATGAGAACAGATGGAACAGATCCAAACCTTGAGTGCCAAGGAACATGAATTTAAAAAATGCAAAGAATTTCAATATTAAAGAAAATGAGGTATCCTTTATTAAATTAAAAAGAAACTCTAAAAAGGCATTTGACAAAATTTGAAACATGTCCTGATTTTAAAAATAAGTGAATACAATAGGATTAGAAGAATTACTTTTATTAATCTCAAATGAACAGACATGTCCAATGGTTAGAAGATGAGATTTACTCTTAACAGAAACTTTGCTCTTATTTTTGTTTTATCAGTTCTTAACTTTACTCAGTAATGTTAGCCAATTCAATTATATTAAAAAAAAAAACCCTATAAACCTACTGAACAGATAAGGTGATAATATTGTAACTATCATAAACTAGTAGCCATGTCAATAAAAAAGTCTAGAACTAGAAGAAAAACCTAGTTATTCTATGAAATTCTTCAGCCTTGAGAGTAATCCAAGGCACACAAATTAAGACAATGAAAAAGGATTTTTTTTAAATCTACTGGATTAGAAAGCTAAATTTAAGAATGTCCATTTCCTAGATTGGGTATTAATAAGTACTTCTGGTAAAATTACACATTGGCACAAACTTCCATAGTCCTAGAAATCTTAAAAATGTCATTAGTTTGACTCTATAATTTCACCTCTAGACCTTTCTTAGTAAAATGTAAGGGTATATCTTAAAACATTTGTATAATGTTTTAATAGCAAAAAAGCAGAGGTATCTAGAAGGTTTATGATCTATTATTTAAATAAAAAAAGCTATCCAGAGTTTAATTTTACCCTCTAAAAAAGCTTGGCAGTTGGCATAACAATAATTCTTCTATCTAGGTGACAAGATGATTAATTTTATTTATATTCAATAATCATGTATTTGCATAACTGTAAAAGTTTATATGAAATTCTTCAGTGTCACATTATATAGAGAAGACAACATAAATACTTCTTACTCAGTTTGACCACAAGTGCCACTCAAAATGCCTAGAAAAAACCCGGTAATTAAACTAAAATGTTAAGGGTGACTGCTACGGGGAAAGGAAATTACAAATGATCTTTATTCCTCCATTGTATGTATGTTCTCCACTTTTCTAAAATGTTTCCTTGTTTAAGTCTTCGTGAAAACTGAACTCCCAAAACAGCAAGAAACATGAAAAAAAAAATGAACTCTTACCTATTCCTTACATTAAAATTTGCTCTTCCTTTACTCTACTTATTAATGGGCAGCTTCAAGGGTGACCCCAGTAGGGGGCTCATCTGATTCATATGGTTTTCCTTGCCATGTTTCTGATTCCTTCCAGGAGGCTTATTATTGAGGAAATATACAAATCAAGGCTAAGCTAAGAAATGGAAAGTAAAAAGAGCCCTCCCTTCTAATACCATGTTTCTGACCATGCTCAACTACAGATCTTCTCTTGGATCAAAGGCAGAGCTCTCACTGTCAGACTTTTACTGCACCTTGAGGTTGAAGTTGATTAAATGGGAATAAGGAGATGACCTATTTGTATTGAAATAAAATTTGAAAAAGCTTTAAGTTCCTTCTCTATCTTCTTAAATTGTAATATTATCCATTTAATTTACCGATTTGTAATGATACATGCATATTAAAAATGGAAGCTATAGAAAAAAATGGGAAAATAAAAAATCCCATTAAATTCCAACACTGCAGTATCTGTCATTAATAATTGAACATCACTCAAGATATGTTCTGGGTATTCAGAGAAAGACTAGATTAATAGCAAGGAGTAATTTAAGAAAAAGGGCATTGGTCTATACATACTGGCTTTTTTTTTTTTTTTTAAATAACTAAATTTATATTCTAAATTAAACCAAAGGAAAGAAAGTGGAAATTCTAAACTTCAAGTTAACATCTCGTTAGCAGAAGACCTCTTAGATCCTGGAAGATAATTAAGCTAAGAAGGAGCAGATAAAAAGGTCTCTGGCTGGGGGAGCCTGGATGTCTCAGTCAGTTAAGCCTCTGCCTTCTGCTCAGGTCATGATCTCTGGGTCCTGGGATGGAGGCCCACATCAAGCTCGTGCTCAATGGGAAGTCTACTTCTCCCTCTCCCTCTGGCCCTTTCCCTGCTTGTGCTCTTTATTACTCTCTCAAATAAGCAAATCTTAAACAAAAACATGGTTGGCTCAGTTGAAAGAGCATGTGGAGCATGTGACTCTTGGTCGGAGGTTTGGGAGGTCGTGAGTTCAAGTCCCACCTCAGAGGTAGAATAAAAAAAAAACAAACTACAATATTAGTTGCACATAAATACATGTAGGCATAAATATACATATTTAGATAACTTATAGTTAAAACCCATATATTTAACTTCTCTCCCAAATTGTTTTTTGGTGGTCGGGAGCTTTTTCTATCCTTCCTGTGTCTGTCAATCCCATTAAGAGTTCAGAGTTGCACTGAAGAAAGCCACTGGAGGCCAACAGATTAATTTATCTTGACAATGAAAAGGATGCAAAATAGGAAGGACATATTCCTCACACACCACCACTGCTGGGTTCCAGTATCCCTGCTGCTTTGATTCACAGGGACACGAGGCAGCCACTCAGTGTTCAGGCCACATCTAACTGTTGTCAGAGCTGACCTTACAGGACCTCAAAGTAGCTTATGTTTAATTGAGCATAAAATCCTAGGGAATAGAATACCAAGAAATTTCAATTCCTGCAATCCTTTTGTGGTCTCAAGATTCACTTGTATCCAAGCAGTGTGGCATCCATCACTTTTTCCAGGTAGACTTTGATTTCTCTAGCAGTTCATAATCCAGGACTATAGTTGATAAATGAAAGCTGGTAAGATGGGGGTTGGGTAGGAATGGGAGACCTCGCCTGTGTTCATTGAGTCTTTGTGAACGGAAGAACTAAAGTAATTGATTGCTTAGATGGTAGTTTCTGATGTTAGTGATTCACTATGATCAGGTCTAATGTGTAAGCTTGTATGTTGACGTTCTTTGCTGGCTCCTCAGGGATGACACACTTAACCCCTACTGCTGGGAATACTGGCTTCCAGTGGATCATAGCTACACCCTCCACTGAGCTTGTCCTCGGCATCAATGACCTGCCGCATCCGTGCTTATATACCCTAGAGGAGATGGCTTATGGTTTATAACTGATTGAGACAGGACACCAAAGCCCAGCTCTAAGGCTTGATTTCAGATAACTCTGAAAGGCTATTCTAGGTGCAGGGTTCCCTCTATGAGTGAATAAGGTTCAGATGCAACAGCATTGTAGGTCAGCTTTACCTTCTGTTCAGTCATGCTGTCCTCATTTTACTACAGCTGTTATCTCTTGAGGGCATTCACCAAAAGATTTCTGCACAAAGTATAACACCACATTTTCACTCTCAAGAGGCTAAAGGTAGAAAATAAGTCTAGTATATACTAAGCTTCTCATAAAGCTGAATTTTAAAGAATTACCTTTTAGTTGTGTGTGTCGTGTGCATGTTGCGCATGTGCATGTGTGTGAGAAAGAATGCAAGAGAAATGTTGTCTTTGGGGGAAAAAAAAATCATGGTGATGACCGATGTATGATCTCAGCTCTGGAATTCCTTTCCAAACAGTATGATGAGTAGGCAAGCCATGAATGTAGTGAATTCATATGTACCCATTTATTTGTCCTCGTTGTAACCGTGCCTAAGGGGTCATGAGAGGCAACTATGTCCAAAATGATTTTGGCACAGCCTTGGGGCATCCTTTTGAGTGACCAGCCAATCTTCTTCCCTTATGATTTTACTCTTCTATCCCTTCCCCAAAGCTCATTATAATACTAGCATGAGTAGAGATGCCATGTAAGTGGGGGCAGGAAGGGCAAACTGGAGGGTTGCTGTGAATCTCTGCACACGTGATCAAATGCCAACTGAGTTGGTTGCTCAGGTGACTCTTATGGTCAAATTCAGAACAGACTCGTTGGCCTTATCCTTTGTATTTTCCTATATCACTGGGACTCTAGCATGCTCCACTAAAGTATGCTCTTTGTATATTCTAGTTCAGTTGACATAATATGCAGTGTATTTTCAAGCACGTAAAATAGTAGAATTCAACACAAAGTTTTTGCTGATAACAATTCTTCTGGAGCCAACAAGTGGCCATATCTGCTCCTCTCTGTGAGGCCCCCATCTCTGGTCCCAAACAATCTCTTCTAATCTCCCTGTCTCTCCCAGCCCAGGCCACCTTTGGTCAGTCTGCACAATCCCTGTCTTCTCCTCTTTTCCAGTCTCTTGTTATTCCTTGTCTGTTTCTGAGCCTTCCTTTTGATTCACAAAAGCCTCTTCTTGATATAGCAAGGCCCATGTCCTGCAATTCAAAAGTTTTGGCTTTGAGAACAGTTGTTTCTCTTAATAGCTTTTGATGGGTACCTGGGTGGCTCAGTGGATTAAAGCCTCTGCCTTCAGCTCAGGTCATGATCTCAGGGTCCTGGGATCAAGGCCCGTGTCTGCTTGGTGGGGAACCTACTTCCCCCTCTCTCTCTGCCTCCCTCTCTGCCTGCTTGTGATCTCTCTCTCTCTGTCAAATAAATAAATAAAATCTTTTTTTTTTTAAAGAGCTTTGAAAAACCTAGAAGTAAAAAAACTCAACACTTACAGTTTCTCTTGTGTTGTTAAAAAGAATTTAAATTTAGAGGCAATGTGGATGTTTCTGACCAACTAGGAGAGAGATCCAATATAAGGACGTACAGAAAACCATCCTTTGGAGACTCCATGGGGTATACATACATGAATGAATCCTTCACAAGTCTATGTTGTAGGTCCTATTCTGATTGTGTGTCTTATGCTTGGAGAGACTATTTCCTGGTATTCACTTATTCACTCTCTTGCAGCTTATAATCAAAGTCCTCACCAGTATTCTTCCCTGTTTGGGCTGAGACTGCATCCCAGAGTCCCACTCTTCTCATTCCTATTCATTCGATCAGCACTAAGTTTAATCAAGATGAAATTCTATTACCCATCCTCTTGGCCTTTAAGGTGCAGGCTTTTTTTTTTTTTTTTTTTAAGATTGGTTTATTTTAGAGAGTGAACAAGAGGGAAGGGACAGACAGAGAGAACATCCAAGCCAACTTCTGCTGAGCTTGGAGCCTGATGAGGGGCTCAATCTCACCATCCATGAGATCAGGACCAAAGCTTAAACCATGAGTCAGATGCTTAACTGATTGAGCCACCCAGATTACCCCTTGTGTGCAGACTTTAAAACAGGGTTTGAGGGGCGCCTGGGTGGCTCAGTTGGTTAGGCAACTGCCTTCGGCTCAGGTCATGATCCCGGAGACCCAGGATTGAGTCCCACATCGGGCTCCCTGCTAGGCGGGAAGCCTGCTTCTCCCTCTCTCACTCCCCCTGCTTGTGTTTCTCTCACTCTCTGGCTGTGTTTCTCTCTGTCAAATAAATAAAATCTTTAAAAAAAAAACAAAACAAAACCACACACACAAAAAAAACAGGGTTTGAGAAGCACGAATATAAATACAGGGGCTCTCTGATGATATTTTTGTCTCATGTTTCCTAGCAATGATTCCTGGAACCATGAGTTTGGAAGAATATATTCACCATCCCCATCTTCTTTAATTCAGCACATAGAGGGTTTTAAAAACCTGTAACAAAGCTGCAGATGAAGCCCTGTAACTAGCTAGAGGAAACCATGTTCTAACTAAGCTGCTTTCTATTTCTAATTAAACTCTAATTAGAACTCATAATTTAACTGAGCTGCTTTAATGCTCCCTGGGTTATATGAAAGATGATGGTAGCTTAACACCCATGGGTGTTGAAATAATACTAAAGCTCTCTCACCTGGATATGGAGAGATTTAAATAGAGAATAATCCCATGTATTTGGTAATTTCAAGACCTGTTTCATAAAATGGGCTTTCCATAGGCTATCAATTCTTTCTCATCTTTAATCCGTCTTTCACTCTGTTCAGTCGTCACTTAAAAACCTAGTCCTGGTTCTCTCACAACTTTGTGTTAAAACATGTTTTGGCGACAAGATAGAGTCCAAAGTTAAGACCTAGTATGTGTGACCCTGCCTAAACTTCCCGAATCGTTCCTTTTACACATGTCCTCACTATTTAATCTCTTCTACCAAGCTTCCCTTGGGCCACACTTAAACACTTACCGTGCCACAAGCCTCAGGGTACGGGCCCCTTCTCCATGTTTTCACACTTGCGTTGTCTAGTTCACTGTTCTCCCTCCCTCTTCACCACATGAAAAAATGAGTTCCTGTATTCCACTCAGATGAAAAAATAAAGTCAAGTAGACCATTATACATTCAGTCATGATTGAAGAGAAAATTGTGTGGTGTCGGAGATGATTAGAGTTCTGAGGTGGGTCAGTACTCCGGACTTCACTTTTCCACCTGACAAGGTGGCCGGCACGACTATCTGAACAACCTGGGCAATGTGATTTCACTCCGAGTCTCTTAGGCTTGGCTTTCGGTGGAGACCAGTGATGGCAAGGGCCTGTGCTCTCCAGCTGATGCCCCCGCCACATGCCGGTCGCTGAAGTGGGGTTTCCTAAACGCTGCCGTGAGGGTGGACACCCTCAGAAGGAACTGTGGGATTTCTCTGTAGAGGGCATCTGGGCTTTGGTGGGGTGATTTGAGGACGGTCAGAGGAAGTGAAGCTCTGTACGTGTTGGGTGCCATCGAGAAGCAGAGCAGTTGTCTGATGCGGTGTCTCAGTCTTAGCTATGGGAAGGCAGCACAGAGCAAGGACGACGCTGTCATTGGTAAAGAAGAGCGGTCGCTTCTGTTAGCCTGGAGAGGGTTTGGTGTTTGGTGGGTCCAATGGCGACTCTTGTGTCTCTCTGTGCTTACACACAGTTAGGAAGGAAGCTTGTTTCGTCTCTATTATGGGCTCAGAGTAAGCATATCCAGTGTTGGTCTATGAGATTGTTAATGTCTAACACGGTCTCTCATGAGTGCCAGACCAGCTTCAAACAACGCCGAAGCCTCCTTGCAAGCTTCAGACCAGTTCCTGGATGTTCAGATTTGTGCTCTCCCCGTCCCCAAGCCCGCCTCTCCCCACCTCATGGGACCAGAAAGTGAGAGAGCACATGAAAAGTACTTCTGAATTTGTGACCTTGTTGAATCCTCTCTTGGAATCAGACACATGATCAACTTTGGGGAATCTTTGGGGTGAGACTTTAATTTGGAGGTGACTAGAAGCAGCAGGTAGGGACTGACAACTGACAAGAGTGCCCTCCGAAGAGTGAGAACTCACTTTGCTGCAAGTGTTGCCAGGGGGTGGCAGCTTGATGGTAAGGGGCCAGACACACATTCATTTCCTCCATTTCTGTCCATTGACTCCTGGTCTCTTCACATCTGTGTATTTCTTGCTAACCCTGCACCTCTGGATGACTGAAGGCTTCCAAGTAGACTGGCTTCTGTGTTAGAGTATTTTTTTAGTGCTAACCTTTCTCCTTTGTATCCTATCTTCCTTATGTTCTTTGAAAATATCAAATTTATTATATAATACTTAAGACACACCAGAGTCTAAAATGCAACCAACATTAATGTATCTACTCCTTAAGATAATAACAATCTGGAATTCCCCTTTGATAGCCCTTTCTCATCTCCCTATCTGTGTCCTACCCAGAGGTAACGATTATCCTGAATTTGATGTTTTTCTCCTACTTTGATTTATACTTGATGCATATTTACATACCAGAAAGCAATGCATTGTGATGCTTTGAATGGTTTTGTATTTCATATGAAGAGTTGCAAATATATTCAACATATTTATGAAAATCATCCATGTTGAAGCCCATAACTCTAGTTTACCCATTCTGTTATATACCAATTCCTTATGAATGTACCCTAATTTTATTACCAACTTTCCTGCAGTAGACATGATGTTAGGGTTGGGGTTTGTTTTTTTGTTTTCTGTTTTTGTGAAAGCAGTACTGTGTTTCATATACCTGTCCCGCTATGCAGGTGGGTGAAATTCTGTAGGATTTATATGCAGGAGTCGAATTTCTGTGTCTGCAACTTTAATTCTCTAATCACATTAATTCACCTACCCATCATCAGTGTAGGAAAGTTCCCCAGTCTCCATATTCTGACAATGTTTGTTGTTGTTGGACTTTGAAATTTCTGTGTTATGATGAAATGAAACTGTATAGTTTTTATTTTCATGTATATTTTCCTATTCACTGGCTGTAAATTAGACAACTTTTTACATGGTATTTGCCATTCAAGTTGTATCCATTACCTGAGTTGGTTGCTTCTGTCATTTACTTGTTTGTCTTTTTATTAGAGAAGAATTTTTTGCCTTCATTGCATGTAATGTTTCATCTGCTGTGTGATTGCAAGTGTCATCTTGTAGTTTGTGGGTTATCTTACCATTCCTTGCTTTTTGATTAATGGGAGTCTTTCAGTGTTAATGTGGCCAGATTGTTCTGGTGTTCAGCGCTGGTTAAAGAACAACCTGTAACTCGGTGGCTTAAAACAGTAAGAGTTATGTTCTATCCCATGGTTTCTTCAGGTCAGAATTTGGGGAAGGGCTCAGCAGAGTGCTTCTGGGTCAGCATCTCTTCTGTGGTTGCAGTGGGATGGTGGCTGGAACCGGAACTGTGGGAAGCTGACGGGGCACTTCACTTCATGTAGTGTTGGGACTTCCCTGTACAAGGTCTCTATAGAGTCTTATTTGGCTTTCCTCATAGTATGACAGCATGGAGTAGCTGAGCTGCTCACTTGACAGTTCAAGGTGTGTGTGGGGGTGGTGGTGGTGGTGTGGGGGTCGTGTGGAGGGGTGGGGGGTTGAGGTTGATGGTGTGGTGGGTGGGG
>PITA01004487.1:0-69619 GCA_004023965.1 Spilogale gracilis
AAAAAAAAAAAAAATCTTGAGACAAATGGAAATGGATATACAACACACTAAATCTTACCAAATGCAGCAGAGCAGTTCTAAGAGGGAAGTTCAACAAAATAATGCCTACATTCAGAAAAAAAGTCATCTGTAATAATCAAGCTAACTTTGCACCTTGTGCTTCAAGGAACAAGAAAAAAAAAGTAAACCCAAAGTTAGTATAATGAAGAAAATATGAAGGATCAGGACATAAATGAAATAGAGACTACAAAGACAGTAAAGAAGATCAACAAAATGTAACAGCTAGATTTTTGAAATGATAATCAAAATAGACAAATCTTTAGCCAAACTCAAAAAGAAAAAGAGGAAAGAACTCAAAACTATAAATGAAAGAGAAGACATTACAGTGGATACTACATTAACACAAATATCAAAAAAGACTATTGTGAACCATAATATGCAAATAAGCTGGTTAATCTAGAAGACAAGCATAGATTCCCATAAATCTAAAACCTACTAAGAGGGACTCATGAAGATATAGAAAGTCCGAACCCAAGCAGTTACTAGTAAAGAGATTAAATCAGTAATCTAAAACTCCCAACAAGGAAAATACAGGATCAAATCTCTTTACTGATGACTTCTACCCAACATTTAAAGGAGAACTAATGCCAAACCCTCTGAATCTTCCAAAAAAATAGAAAAGGAGGAACACTTCCAAACTCATTTTATGATGCCAACATTATTCTGATACTAAAACCAGATAAAGATAATACAAGAAAAGTACATGACAATTTCTGATGAACATAAATGCAAAATTCATCAACAAAATATTAGCAAATTGAATTCTACAGTATATTAATGTGACGGATCACCATGAGCAACTGGGATTTACTGATCCCTGATTAACCACATTAACAAATGAGGGATAAAAAACATATGGTCGTTTCAATAGATGCAGAAAAAACATTTTACAAAATTCAACTTAATTTCATGATAAAAACTGCCAACAAACTGGAAATAGAAGAAATGTACTTCAATATAATAAAAGCCATATATGACAAGCCCACAGCTAACATCGTACTCAGTGTTGAAGAGCTGAAAGCTTTTCCTCTAAAATCAGGAGTAAGACAAGAGTGCCCACATTCACTAATTTTTTTCTACATAGTATCATAGCAGATAGACAAGGAAAAAAAAGTAAAGCATGTAAATTGGAAGAGAAGAAGTAAAGTTATCTCTATTTGCAGGTCACATTATATATAAAAATCCCTAAAGACTCCATCAAAAACACTGTAGGATTCAGAGAAAGACAAATACCACATGATTTCACTCATATGTGGAATTTAAGAAACAAAAACAGATGACCACAGGGGAAGAGAAGGAAAAATAAAGTAAGAGGAAAACAGGGAGTAAACATTAAGAGACTCAACTCTGGGGAACAATACAGGGTTGCTGGAGAGGATATGGGTGGGGGGTGGGGTAACTGGGTGATGGACAATAAGAAGGGCACCTGAAGTAATGAGCACTGGGTGATGTATATAACTTTTTAAACACAGAAGTCTATCTCTGAAACTAATAATACAGTAGATATTCATTAAAAATATTTTTATTTATTTAATATTTTATTATTTATTTATTTGCCAGAGATAAAGACAGAGACAGCACAAGCAGGTGGATCAGAGGAAGAAGCAGGCTCCCCACTGAGCAAGGAGCATGATGCAAGACTCATCCCAGGACAACCTGAGCCAAAAGCACACTGTTAATGACTGAGCCACCCAGACTTCCCCAAATAAAATTTTTTTTAAAAAACCGTAGGACTGGGGTGCCTGGGTGGCTCAGTTGGTTGAGCGACTGCCTTTGGCTCAGGTCATGATCCTGGACCCGGGATCGAGTCCCACATTGGGGTCCCTGCTCGGCAGGAAGTCTGCTTCTCCCTCTCCCCCCCTGCTTGTGTTCCCTCTCTCGCTGTATTTATGTCAAAATAAAATAAAATCTTAAAAAAAAATGTAGGACTAATAAGTTCAGTAAAGTTGCAAGAAGTAATCAATATACAAAAATAATTTTCATTTCTATACAGCAATGAACTGTAAGATAATTGAAGAAAACCATTTTATTTACAATACCATAAAAAATAATAACATTTTTAAGAATACATTTAACCAAGGAAATAAAAGATCTGTACACTGAAAACTAAGACACTAGCTAAAGAAACTGAAGAGGATATAAATATATGGAAAGATGTAGCATGCTCATGCATTATAAAAGTGTTGTTAAAATATACATAATATCCAAACAATCTATACATTCAATGCATATCCCTATCAAAATTCCAATGGCATTCTTCACAGATATAGAACAGTCTCAAAATTTTAATAGAGGGACGCCCGAGTGGCTGAGTTGGTTAAGCGACTGCCTTTGGCTCAGGTCATGATCCCAGAGACTTGGGTTCAAGCCCCACATCAGGCTCCCTGCTCGGCAGGAAGCCTGCTTCTCCCTCTCTCACTCCCCCTGCTTGTGTTCCCTCTCTAGCTGTGTTTCTCTGTCAAATAAATAAGATCTTAAAAAAAATTTTTAATAGACTCACAACAGACCATGAAAAACCAAAGCAGTAAAAAGAAAGAGCAACAAATTTAGAATGTATGGAACAAATTTAGTATGTTAGGAAGTAACATACTTCCTTCCTGATCAAATTATATTATAATAAGGTACTAATCAAATGGTATGGTATTGTCCTAACAGACACATAGATAAGTGGAATGCAACTAAGAGCCCAGAAAAAAACCCATGCATAAATACTTGATTTACAAGAAAGAAGATAATAACATACAATGAGGGAAAGATGGTCTCTTCAATAAATGGTGCTGGGAGGGGCGCCAGAGTGGCTCAGTTGTTTAAGTGTCCGCCTTCATTCCACTCAGGTTGGGATCATGTCCCACACTGGGCTCCTTGCTCAGTGGGAAGCCTGCTTCCCCCTCCCCTCTGCCTGCTGCCTCCCTGCTTGTACTCTTTCTCTGTCAAATAAATAAAATCTTTAAAAATAAATAAATAAATAAATAAATAAACAAACAAACAAATAAATAAATAATGCTGGGAAATAACACTGAATTATATATTTAAAAATTGCTAAGAGGGTTGGTCTTAAATGTTCTGACCACAAAAAAAAAAAGGTAATTATGTGACATGATGGGTATGTTCACTAAACTTATTGTGGTGATCACTGAATAATATAAAGGTGTATCATATCATCACATTATACACTTTAAACTTTCAAAGTGTTATTATGTCAACCTTATTTCACTAAAGCTTGGGGGAAAAAAAGCAACCAGAAAAAAAAGCAACCAAAAAAAAAAAAAAATGACACACACCACATAGAGAACAATACAAATCGACGCTGAGTGGCCAGAAATGATGGAGACATGAAGGAAAATGGAATAAGATGTTAAAAGTGCAGTGAGAAAAAATAAACCAAACATAAAATTTGTAACTTTCAAAAGTTAGAATAAACTCCAAGGCTTTGAAAGCAGAGACCCAGAGTACTGGTGAGTAATGTTACATGGAAGCATTATTCACAATATCCAAAGATATCCAAAAAGTGGAAACATAAATCTCCATCATTGAATGAATGGATAAACAAATGTAGTATATATGTACAATGGAGTATCATTTAGTCTTAAGAAATAATGAAATACTAAAACTTGCTACAACATGGATAAACTTTGAAAATGTATGCTAAATAAGGCAGACACGGGATAAAAAAAAAAAAAAGTGTGTCTGATGTCACAAAAGGATAAATAATTTTAACAAACATCCTATCAATCCTTCTCCAAAGAGACTTTCAGTCATATATCCTATAACTCTACACTAATTAGAACTAATGAGAGGATACTAAATCCCGTGTCTGAACTGACACTAATAGCAAAGTATTCACAATACCACCATGGACATCTTATTTGATTGTCACTTATTCTCCACAAGCCTCCAAACACACGTCTATCTCATAGTAGAGGAAGTGGGCCCTCAGATACACCCTATGGTTATTTTTTCCATATTTGACTTTAAATTTAGAAGTAAATACAGTATCCATTTACGATAAAAATTTTCAGTGAAAGGGGTAAAAAAGTACAACATATTTCAACATAATAAATGCCATATATGACAAATACATAGCTAATATAATCTGTGAAAACCTGAAAGCTTTTCTTCTAAGATCAGGAACAAGACTCTTGCCACTTTTTTTTTCAACACACTTATTGGAAGTCCTCACCAGAATAATTAGGCAAGAAAAATCAATAAAAGGCATTCAAATCAAAAATGAAGAAGTAAAACTGTCACTATTTGCAGATGGCATGGTATTATATATAGAAAGCCCTAAAGACCACTCCAAAACCATTATATAAATTCCTTTATATAAATTATATAACGTTCCCAGATACAAAATCAGTATATAAAAATCTGTTGAGTTTCCAAAGACTAGAAACAAAACTATCAAAAAGAAATTAAGAAAAGCAACCCCATTTACAATTCTATCAAAAAGAATAAAATATTAAGGAATAAACTTAACCAAGGAGGTTAAAGAGCTGTAAACTGAAAATTATGACATTGATGCAAGAAATTAAGACACCAACGGATGGAAAGATATTTTATGTTCATGGACTGGAAGAATCAATATCATTAAAATGTCCACACTATCCAAAGCAAATTCAGTGCAATTTTGATAAAAATGCCAAAGGCGTTTTTCACAAAAATAGATCAAACAATCCTAAAATTTGTATGGAACCACCAAAAAACTCAAATAGCCAAACCAATATTGAGAAAAAGGAACAAATCTGGAGGCATCACATTTCCTGATTTCAAACTATATTATAGTGCTGTAGCAGTCAAAATGGTATGGTACTGGCTTAAGAACACACACATGTATCAGAGGCATTGCAAGATGGAAGCACAGTAGGAGGCTCCTACTCTTGCCTTGTTCCATGAACACAACTAGGTAACTATCAAATCATTCTAAATATCCCAGAAATTTGCCTGAGGATTGACAGAACAAACTCCACAACTAAAGGGAAAGAAGAGACCACATCAAAGAAGGTAGAAAGTACACAGACATGGTTTGGGGGAGAAAAGGATCATGGGTACTGTGGAAGGGAAGGAGCCATAGCAGCAGAGAAGGACAAGAAAGAGAGGAACTCACAGGGGAAGACACTAGGAGAATGTTTCCCAAAGCCATCAGCTTAGGAAATGAGACAGGCTGAATTCCATGAGTTCTTGTCACCAGTTGGGCTTAAAGCCTAGAATTTTAAAGATCAGCAAGCTTGGCTGGGATAGAGCCCAGAGGGCACTGTGCTGCTTCTGGAGAGAGGGTAGACAATCAATCCAGGGAGCAGATAGTATGGAAATGGCAGTCTGGGGAATGCCTGGGGCACACAGGAGATTGTTCACTCTTCTCAGAGTATGTGCCTCAGAGGCAGTGTTCACAAAGATGCCTCTAAAGGACCTGGCTGGCACCATTTCCTTCCCCCATTCCTCAGTATAAATATAGAGCCACCTGTGGGAAGCAGTACAACACTGACATTGGCTGCCTATCTTGCTGAGACCAAGCCCCACCCCTCTGTGCTCTGAGGGGACTGCTCTTCTTAGTCAAGCTTGCCTCAGACCTAGTGTGGTAGGCCCCTCCCCCAAAGACCAGCACAGACCCCTGCCCACACTGTGGGTCCCAACCAGAGAGCTCTGCAGAGCTTCAATTCTACTGGAGTTGGTGTCAGGACTCATTTCACAAGCAGACAAGAGCACACAAACTTACAAATCAGCACATTTAGGCAAGGGATCAGACACAGCCCACAGCAGACAAGGAGGGTGTCTGCAGTCAAATGGCTGAAGGACAAAGCAACCAAAACACAACGGCAGAGACACTTCCAGAAACACCAGGCCCCAGGTACTACTTGACCTCTTCTTCATAAGGCCATTACATTCAGAAGCAGAAGACCTAACCAGCTTTTCTAACACACGAAAGAAGGCAGAAACAAGACAAAATGCCAAGATGGGGGATCTTATCCCAAATGAAAGCTAAGCAAAACAGATGTAAGTAACATGCCTGATGGAGAATTTAAAGCAACAATCATAAGGATACTAACTGGGCTTGAGAGAAGAATACAAGACATCCGGGAGACCCTTACCACAGAGATTAAAGAGTTTAAAAAGAATCTATCAGAGTTGAAAAATGCAATAAATAAGGTTGGAAACAGGCATGATGCAATAAAGAACAGGCTGGAAGAAGCAGAGCAACAAATTATTGACCTAGAAGACAAAATGACAGAAAATAATGAAGCTGAAAAAAAAGATTGAAAGAAAAAAGATACAGAATATAAAGAATAGGCTTATGGAAATCAATGATTCCATTAAAAGTAATAACACTAAAATTACAAAAATTCCAGAAGAAGGAGAGAGAGAAAGGGGGGCAGAAAATTTATTTCAAGAAATAATAGCAAAAAAAAAAAAAAAAAAAAAAAAAAAAAAAAAAAAAAAAAAAAAAAAAAAAAAAAAAAAAAAAAAGAAAGAAATAATAGCATAAAAGTTCCCTAATCTGGGGAAGGAAACAAAGATCCAAACCGAGGAGACAGAGAGAACTACCATCAAAATATATAAAAAGCAGGCCAACATCAAGACCATCAAGACGTATCATAATTGAACTTGCAAAATATAGTGATAAAGAAAAAAAAATCTTTGGGCTCCTGGGTGGCTCAGCTGGTTAAGCAACTGCCTTCGGCTCAGGTCATCATCCCGGAGACCTGGGATCGAGTCCCACGTCAGGCTCCCTACTTGGTGGGAAGCCTGCTTCTCCCTCTATCACTCCCCCACTTGTGTTCCCTCTCTGGCTGTGTTTCTCTCTGTCAAATAAATAAAATCTTAAAAAAAAAAAAAAGAAAAGAAAAGAAAACAAATCTTAAAAACAGAAAGACAAAAAAAAAAAATCATTAATTTATAAGGGAAAACCCATAAGGATAGCTGCAGATTACTCAGCAGAAACTTGGCAAGCCAGAGGAAGTTGCATGATCTATTCAAAGTGCTGAATGGGAAACATCTGCCACCAAGAATGCTCTATCCAGTGAGGCTATCATTCAGAGGAGAGAGAAAGAGTTTCCCATACAAACAAAAACTAAAGGAGTTTGTCATCACTAAACCAGCCCTGCAAGAAATACTAAATTGAACTCTTTGAATCAAAGGAGAGACCAAAAGTGACAAAGACAAGAAAGGATCAGAGAAAATCTCCAGAAACAATGACAAAACAAGTAATAATAAATACATATCAAGAATTACTTTGAATGTGAATGGATTAACTGCACCAATTAAAAGGCCTAGAGTGTCAGAACAGATTAAAAAAAAAAAAAGAGCATCTATATGCTGCCTCTAAGAGGCACATTTTAGATCAAAATATTCCTGCAGATTGAAAGTGAGATCATGCAAATGGATGGCAAAAGAAAGCTGGAATAGCAATACTTATACCAGACAAATTAGAAACAAAGACTGTGGAAAGAAACAAAGAATGCCATTATATAAACATAAAGTGGGCATTCCAACAATAAGATATAACAACTATAACTACGTATGTGTCCAATACTTCATAAAATTCAAAAAACATTCCAATTGAGTTATAGCATTTAAGAAACTGATGTTTAGTTTTTAACCACAGTGAGCAACATACCACTATCCAACTTGGAAAAGCACTGGTTGCAGTTTTCCAAAATAAAATTTTCCTTCTCCAATTCTGAATTGACTATTTCTCTTCATTGTCTTTTCTTAAAAATGGAAACTTTATTGATCTTGGATACCAGCCCTTTGTCTGTAGTAAATGGGAAGTAGGGTAATCCAGGGACAAAAACGAAACAGCAGAGACTTTGGACACAGAAACAAACTGAAGGACTTGGAGGGAGGAGGGTGGGGGGATGGGAGATCCTGGTGGTGGGTACTGGGGGCACCTATTGCATGGAGCACTGTGTGTGGGGAATGGGGAATGAATCTTGGAACACTGGGAAAAAAAAAATTTAAGTAACAATAAAAAAAAAAAAGGAAACTTTATTGGGGCACCTGGGTGGCTCAGTTGGTTAAGCAACTGCCTTCGGCCCGGGATCGAGTCTCACATCGGGCTCCCTGCTCGGCAGAAAGCCTGCTTTCTCCGTCTCTCACTCCCCCTGCTTGTGTTCCCTCTCTGGCTGTGTTTCTCTCTGTCAAATAAATAAAATCTTAAAAAAAAAAAATGGAAACTTTATTAACAAATCCACTAATGTATAGATTTCATAAGATGTATGCTTAATTTTTTTTCTCCTTGATATTCAAAATCTATGTTAAAGCTCATTTCTTTCTCTAATAAGGTCAAATACATGTGTTGTGCTTTCATATCATGATCTTAAATATGATTATAGACTTGTAGAGTATGAATTAAAACACACTAATAAAAAAATGTTACTTGTTGAACCAATTGTTTATAATAATAGAATTGAAAGTAGGTTTGGAACATGGATTTTGGAATATTTTTTGGAAAAACTAAAACTTACATATGCAAGAATATGGTATTTTTGTATACAGGTTGGACATAGTCATCTAATCGACTTTTCATTTCTTGACTTTTGATAAACATTTTATAGTATTAATATTCAAGTATTATAAAAACAAAATACTTTATATCATCTTAGAAGTTTTCTTTATTAAATGATCATGATGCTGTAGACTGAGTTGGATATTTTGTTTAAATGTTTTTAAATTATTTTGAAATAATTATATTATCTTCTCAGAAATAAGGTAAAAGTGACAAACAGAAAATTCTCTTAGTAAATTCATTTTCAGGCGACTTTTTATTCTCTGATTTGAAATATGCTATGTTCTTCCCTGAGATTGTCTCCATCTAATAAAACTGCTACTGCTCATTGGTAGGAAATATGTGTTTGACTGTAAACAGTATAAATTTGTACATAATTAAAAATATTTGTTGATTGAATGTTAAGTGTTTTATTTCTTGGCAGAGATTCACTTTATAGAGTAACACTGTACAGAAAATATTCTTAAAGTCATGAGTTATTACGTTTACACTAGAATAAAAAATAGGAAGCTCATTAAACAACCTATAAATAGCAGTTGCTAGATGTGAAACCTGTCAAAGTTTTTCCTTATTCCATACATTACTGTACTTTCCTATATAGTTTAGAACACGGAACATAAGGAGATTTTGACATTTAAAAAAATATTAATGGGAACATATCCCCTAGAAAATTTATTGGATACATTTTCATATGTGATTTCCCTAAGTATCCCAGCTTCTCCTTTTTATCCTCTGAATTATCTGAATAGAAAAACATACACATCTGTAAGTTTTATGGGGGGAATTCTAAGGGGGAAAAGTGTTTTAGCCAAAAGTTTTGGTAATAGTTACCAGTCACAAGGAAAATTCAGAAAATGTATAGAAAAAATTCAATAACTCTTAATTATGGTGGCCCTGGGAAAATCTCATATAAAGATTATGAAATCAGGAAAAATAGTTTTTTTGTGTAAGCACAAACAAACAAACAAAAAAACCAAACATGTATATCAATAAAACAGAATAGGGAACCCAGGAATAGGTCCACCATATACAGTGGATAAATTTATGACAAAGGAGTTAAGATTATACAATGTCGGGGCGCCTGGGTGGCTCAGTTGGTTAAGCAACTGCCTTCGGCTCAGGTCATGATCCCGGAGACCCGGGATGGAGTCCCACATCTGGCTCCCTGCTGGGCCGGAAGCCTGCTTCTCCCTCTCTCACTCCCCCTGCTTGTGTTCCCTCTCTGGCTGTGTTTCTCTCTGTCAAATAAATAAAATATTAAAAAAATATATATTATACAATGGCAGCACTGTCAGCTGTTGCCAGACACCATAAACTGTGGGCCAAGCCAGTAGGACAGAACTTTGAATAAATGTTAATGGGAAAACTGGACAGTCACATTTAAAAAAATGAAACTAGACTCTTATTTTATACCATACATGTAAATTAACTCAAACTGAATTAAAACTTAAGATTGGAAACCATAAAGGTCAAGAAGAAAACATAGGTGGTAAGCCACTGACATTGGTCTTGGCAATGATTTTTTGGATTAGACATTAAAGCAAAGACAACAAAAGGAAAATAAAGAAGTGGGAGTATATGAAATAAAAAAGTTTCTGCACAGCAAATATTCATCAACAAAATGAAAAGGCAAACTACTGAATGTAAGAAGATATTTGCAAATCAGGTATCTGATAAGGGGTTAGTATAAAAAATACATAAAGAGGGCCCCTGGGTGGCTCCAAGGGTTAAAGCCTCTGCTTTTGCCTCAGGTCATGATCTCAGAGTCCTGGGAAGGAGGCCCGCATCGGGCTCTCTGCTCAGCAGGGAGCCTGTTTCCTCCACCTTCTCTGCCTGCCTCTCTGCCTACTTGTGATCTCTCTCTCTGTCAAATAAATAACTAAAATCTTTAATATATATATGTATATATATATACACACACATATATAAAGAACTTATATGACTCAGTAGTGAAACAAATACTCCAATTTAAAAATGGGCAGAGGATCTGAATAGATATTTTTCCAAGGAAGACTTACAGAAGGCTAACAAGGTACATGAAAATGTTCTCAACATCACTCATCAGGGAATTGCAAATCAAAACCACAACCACCAATTTTTTCTATTTATAGGTCCGATTCAACATTTCATTTATTTTGTTTTCTTTAGATTCCACCTATGGGAGATACAGGCTTTTAGTTATTTCATGAATAAATCTTGGGAATAAAAGGCACAACATAGGGAATATGGTCTGTAAGAATGTTGTATATTGACAGATGGTAGCTATACTTGCAATGAATATAGCATAAGATGTAAAGAAGTTGATTCACATTGTTGTACACCTAAAACTCATGTAACATTATGTGTCAACTATATTCATAATTATTTTTCAAAACACCATGAGATATAACACCATGCTATTGTTAGAATGACTCTTGCCAAAAGGACAGAAAATAACAAGTGTTGACAAGTATGGACGATAGAGAACCGTTTTTTGGAAATGCAAACTGGCACAG
This sequence comes from Spilogale gracilis, assembly GCA_004023965.1. NCBI lineage: Eukaryota > Metazoa > Chordata > Mammalia > Carnivora > Mephitidae > Spilogale > Spilogale gracilis. Next base: position 11,059 of record PITA01004487.1, read on the forward strand.
GCAGTATGGCAAACAGTATGGAATTGCCTCAGAAAGTAATAATAGAACTGCCATATGATCCAGCAATTCCACCAGTTATTTATCAAGAAAGAAAGAAAGAAAGAAAGAAAGAAAGAAAGAAAGAAAGAAAGAAAGAAAGAAAGAAAGAAAGAAAGAAAGAGAGAGAGAGAAAGAAAGAAAAGAAAAAAAGAAAACATTAACTCATGAAGATATATGGACCTCCATATTCATTGCAGCATTACTTACAATGGCCAAATATGGAAACAACGTAAGTGCCCACTGACGTATGAAAATATAAATAAAATATAGTATGTGAATATATATATAATGGAATATTATTTACAACAAAAAAGAATGAAATCTTGTTTGACGGCATTATGCAAAGTGAAATAATTCAAAGACAGATATTGTAAAATCTAGAAAAATAAATAAACCCCAGTTCATAGATACAGAGAACAGACTTTTGGTTGACAAAATCACAGGTTGGAGGGTGGATGAAATGGATGAAGGGGGTGAAAAACTACAAGTTATAAAATAAATCTAGTTATAAAATAATTCAGTCATGAGAATGTGATTTACATCAAGATGACTATCATTAATACAACACTGCCTGTTTGAAAGTTTGTGAGAAAGTAGATCTTGGAGTCCCTGGGTAGCTAAGCATCTGCCTTCAGCTCGCGTCCAGACCCTAGGGTTCTGGGATTGAGCCCCACTTTGGGCTCCTGCTTTGTTTCTGCTGGCCACTCCCCTCGTTTGTGCAGCTCTCTCTCTCTCATAAATAAATATCTTAAAAAAAAAAAAAAAGTAGACATTAAAGGTTTTCATCATAAGAAAAGAAGTGGCACCTGTATAGGACAATAAATGTTAGCTAAACTCACTATAGTGACCATTTTGTAAAATATACAGTACCAAATCATGTTGCACACTTGAAGCTAATTCAATGTTATATGACAATTCTACCTCAATTAAAACAAATTAAAAAACTAGCCTACATCTGGCCCAGACATCTGAACTAGCAGTTAGAAAATGGAAACAGGTATTATAATACATGTGCACAAAGTTGATTATAGACATGGAAAATATAAAAAACATACCAAATCTAATTTCTAGTGATGAAAACTATATTGTGAGAAAAACACAACTGGATAAGACTAATAGACTAATATCATAGAGAATAAGATTGGTGAACTTGATGACACAGCAATAGAATCATCCAAAATGAAATACGGAGAAAAAGAAAACACCACAGTGAATAAAGCGCCCATGAAAATATGCCATAACTTTAATCAGCTTAATGTACATGTAACTATAAATATATTTGGAGAAATAATTTGGAGAAAGATTCCAAAATTTGATGAAAACCACACATCTGGGGCGCCTGGGTGGCTCAGTTGGTTAAGCGACTGCCTTCAGCTCAGGTCATGATCTGGGAGACCCGGGATTGAGCCTCACATTGGGCTCCCTACTCGAAAGGAAGCCTGCTTCTCCCTCTTTCACCCCCCCCCTGCTTGTGTTCCCTCTCTGGCTGTGTTTCTGTCAAATAAATAAATAAAATCTTAAAAAAAAAAAAAGAAATAAAAAAGAAAAAGAAAACCACACATCTGCAGATCCAAGAGCCTTGATAAACCCTAAGAATCAGAAACATGAAGAAAATCATAAAACTTACAATAATCAAATTGCCCAAAACCAGTATTAAAGTATTAAAGAGAAATCTTAAAAATGCCTGGAGAAAAGATGTATTATATACAAAGGAACAAAGATATGGATGGCACCAGTTGTCTCAACAAGTAATAATAATATGTCAGAGATAGTTGAGCAGTATCATTTAATATGGGCATGAAAAGAGAGAGGGATTATAAAGGATCATATGGAAAATTCTGAGAGTGATAGATATGTTCATTATTTTGATTGTGACAATTGTTTCACTGGCATGTACAGATATCAAAACTTCTCAAATGTTAAGACATTAAATACATACAGTTTATCATAGGTCAGAGTGCAATGAAATGTTTTAAAAAGTAAATGTATGAAACCAAGCTCACCTTCACCAATAATCATATAAATATGAATCAAAACAACAAAGTTCTTTCCGTTCATGTGTCTGAATATATGATTTTGACTTTAATGATTAGTGATCTTGATAGTCTAGTAAAACATGGCACTCAACTCAATGGACCTATAATAAAAACCCTTGGAAAGGCGACTTGAAGGTAAACGTCAGAAACTTTGAACCATTCATTCCATGTCTGATTCATCTATACCAAGAATGTAATCCCAAAGATAGAAAATATTTAATCTATAGTTATTCTCAACATGACATCAGGTGTATAGTCTAAAAAAATGGGCCCAGGCTTAATAGCTCATGCTTCAGTCCAGATAATAAACTATAGGCTACCCTGTGAAAATAAGCCATACATTGCCTTTTTCACAAATAGAAGTTCATATCTCCCTCAAACAAAGATGCAATTCAAGGGGTACTGTCTCTATACCTTCACTAATCAGTGATCCAGACTCACTCCATTTTGTGATTCAGCTATCTCAAAATGTGACATTGTGTCAGGGGAAGGCAACTAAACAAAATCATACCTTATTTGCCCTGAATATCCAAAATACTGTGTAGACATTTAAAATAAGGTTGAAAAAAATGATAACATGGAAAAAATGCTTTTGCTAGGATGTTTAAAAAATGTTATAAATTTGTTTATGACACTTATTTGTAGCTTTCAGTAAATCACTCCAATTTCTACCAACCTTACTTTATATGTAAAATTTAGATAGTGATATCTCCCTTCATAAAATTGATGTGAAGATAAAATAAATACAGCTATGCATGTTGAACCCCTGGGTTAGTGGCTAAAATCTATTAGATGGTCAAGAAGCAATAATTTTTAATATTTATTTTTACCAATAGCTTTCATTATCTAACTTGTCATATATGTAGGATTATTTTCTACCTCTTTTCAAAAGAGCAAATCAAGGGATTTTTCCTTGTTCAATGATATGTTTCTCATGCCTAGAAGGAAAAAAAAACCAGAACCAACTATTTTTATTATATTGTTAGTACACTTTTCTGTTTAGTGGATATCCTATATGTGCATACTTGTCTTATTATTGTCTTCCCTGAGTTAATATACTTACTATATCCGGAATAACCCAAGTAACTTAAAAAAATTAACTTTCCCTGTATTATTGCTATCATATGATTTCTTTCTACATGTTATGTAAGATACAGTTGCTGTTTTTCACATTTAGTATTCTTTCCTATTTACCCTCATGTTTATCTTGTCTATAATCCTTTATTCTTTCATGTAGTTCAAAGCTTCCATCTGAAATCACTTTTCTTCAGTCTAAAAAAAACTTCCTTTCAGATTTCATGCAGTGTGAATCTCTAGTAACAAATTCTTTCAGCTCTTGTTTGTCTGAAAGAGTCTCCATTTTGCTTTATTTTCACTAGGTATATGATTCAAGACTAGATTTTTCCCCCCAGTGATTTAAAAAAAAAAAAAGTCATTTCATTGTTTTCTGGATTCCATCATTTCTGTTGAAAACACCAGTTTTATTGTCACTCTTTTGAAAATAATGTTTCTATTTTCTCTAGCTGCTTTCAGGCTTTTTCTTTAATACCCAGCAATCTGACTCGGAGGCATTTAAAGGTGACTTTCTTTGCATGTCTCCTATTTAAGTTTCACTGGTCTTCTGGAATTTTGGTGTTGCAATCTATTATCAGGTTGGGGAAATTCTCAGTCATTATGTCTTCAAATTTTGTCTCCCTCATCCTCCTTCACCTCTCTTTATGGGACTTCAATTCTCAAGACATTACAAGATTTGATCATGCCTCACAAGTCTTTCACATTCTGTTCTATTTTATTCTTATCTGTGCTTCAGTTTAAAGACTTTTCTGTTGACCTGTCATTGAATCTATTAATCCTGTTTTCTACTGTGTCCAGATTCTTTTTAGATTCATACAATGGGTTTTTAATACTGCATACTGTATTTTGCTATAAAATAACTAATTTATTAATTTTACGAGTGCTAATTCTCTATTGGAATTCTCCAGGTTTCCTTCCACTTTTAACCATCTTTTGCTCTATTTTAACACTTTCAAATATTTATTTTAAAATCTTGTCTCTAGTATCTGAATTGTGATTAAGTTACTTTTATCTATTGTTTAGGAAACTATAAACTAATCCTTTTTAAAAAAATTATGTGTCATAATTTTTGATTAGATGACAGTCATATGGAGTCTCTATAGAGTCCTTGAAAAAATATATAAGTCCCCTAAAACTATCCCCAACCTGACAAAGAGAAATCTGAAGCATTATAGTTCCTTATAATTCTTTGCAGAGATTAATGCCACCCTCAAAAAATTTAAGGAATTTACAAAAATCAAAGTATTGTTTTAGATAACTAAAAATAATTATGTTTAAATAAGTGATATCCACAATCCTAACTGTTCTGATAGATGAAGACTGTTTCCTAGAATACATCAATATAGCCTCTTGGACTTGGTGCGAAGCTATTTGTGTGAAAAATGTGTTCTTTTCAAACCCCATCAATAATGAGAATTTAATTCAGTTTGCTTTTATATGGGAAATAGAGCTATACACATTCAGCATCTCAACCCAAGGTTAACTCTCCTGATTTCTGTCATGATACAGTCCGAAGAAATGTTAAATCACCTTTATATTCATGCTGGAACTTTTTATAGATGACTATCAGGTTAATCAACAGCCATCTATGATATGATGGAAATGATATATTTAAAATTATCCAGAGAGTGCAAGTCAGTTTCATGCACACAAACGAGATAGTTACCCTCCTTATTGATGTTGCATCAAAGGCTATGGTTGTGGCCTTCTGTGCCATTCCCTCCAACCACATGAATGAAAAAGAGAAAAATTAGGCCTGCTGTGCAGAAGCCTTGTCCAGCTAATATCAGTACAAGCTGAAATGTTATTCTTCTACTCTGTAGTTTGAGAATTAGCCCACAAAGACAGTGGTGAGGAGAACCTCTTGAAATAGAACTGTTTGTTTATGTATTTATTTTTGGAGACAGAAATGATCTGAAGTAAGGATATAGATGACTCGTGAAAAATTACAAACATCTTGGCTGGCCGGTCAGGGGACTAGAAAAAATTGAGAACACAAATCCAAGAAGGTGTGAGGTTGATGTACATTCATGAATCCATGCCAGTGGGCATTAAGTACACGAATGTTTGTGTGTCCTACCAGTAAACATCGAAGAGACCCACTGCAAAGGAAGCACACAACCACAATTACAAGTGGACAGAACAGCGAATTGGATAGATATTATCTAGCTTCGATATTCTGTCAATCTCTGCTTGTGCAACCGACTCACAAAAGGTGTATCCATTTTGGATGGTGTCCACGCATGACCCCAATGGGAAGAACCCTCTAAGTGAAGCTGATTTAGCTACTCAAACAGCTGAACGGCAGATAAATAATCAACAAATTCCTCTCTGTGACCCAAATAGAATAAAATCCCTTGAGGAGATTAGTTTGTCATTTCTGTCTAGTAGAAGACATTAGGTCCCTTCTACCCTATAAATGGCAATTGCATATCCTTATTAGATTTGAAATCTAATCTAGATATGTTTCTCTTCCTTTCTCAAAGTGCTTCTTATAGTGGCGTGATGAGAGTACTTATAGAATGTCTCATACATTGGCATAGGCTACTGTATAACATCACCTCAGACCAACCGGCCAAGTGTGCAGTTAAGAAGTACCAATTATTGCGTCATCGCATAACTCACTGGCCTTACTATATAGTACATCACATGGAATCGATCAGTCTAATAAAAGGTTAGAGTGACCCATTAGAGGCTCCACTAACATTCAAGAATAACACTCTGTCCTCCAGAATGCAATATATACAATAGCCTACATATGCTGAGTCTCCTATAGATGGAATACACAGGTCTGGGAGCCAAGTTTTAGAAGAACTGATCTCTCCCATCATCGCTCCTAGGGAGCCACTTGCAAAATTTGTGCTTCTCCTACTCTTTTAGATAAGAGGTCTTGGTTCCCAGTCGGGGAGGTGAATTTTCACCAGGGGACATAGTCAATTTTTCCTTAAACCTAACATTACAACTGCAACATGATCACTCTGGAATATTCATGTTCTTGTTATTTTAATTTAAGAGCTGTGGTGACTGCTATATAAGGAGGGTTGGGGGGGTCGTAGAGAGACAGTCTCTGGAATCAACGGATTTATTGGGAGCATTCCTTGGTGCTTTGTGTCTTCAACTACAGCTAACAGGGGCACTATTCCTCAGGAACAGGGCTGAGTCTTAGCAGGCAAGAGCTATAGAACATGGAAGGGCTGAAGAAAAGATGTAGGAATGTAGAATCAGTGGTAGAGAAGGAAAATTATTGTCTTCATGGTCTCAGTGCCATTTGCAGCAGTAGGGACTACAGTACATTCAATGAACCCGTCCCTGATGTAAGCTTTTTAAAGAGATTTTTATCTGGTTCCCATCTTTGAGAATTGGTAAGAGATGGACATAATATTGAGAAGAGTGGATCTGATTCATGCAAGGGAAGAACTGTACCAGATGCTGTTTTAATATTCTTTATCTTTTTTTGCTTGGACCAAATCTTATTTCTAATACAGCAGTGGTGAACATTTCCATGCAGACAGTACTCCAACTCAAAGGCATGCTGTTTGTCTTTTTATGGTTTCCTACTCCAGGGCCTCCCTCAAGTAAAAATGTAGTGCAGATACAAAAGAGTTAAGGCTCTCAGAAGCCATGCCTGACCAGCTGGGGAGGGAAGGAGTCAGAGCACAATTCTGGAGGTTTTTGTCATGCTACTCAGAGACTCTAGAAGAATCAAGCCCTCTTTATTCACAGCAACAACGACAGTAATGCACTTTTATGTTGTTGTGGATTTTTTTGTTTTGTTTTTCTCTCCTTTTTGGTCTCATTTTTCTTCCTCCCTTACCCTGGCTTCCTGGGATGACCTCCCAAATGAACTTCCTGCAACCATGGCCTTAGAATCCTTTCACGGGAAGCCAATCTAACAAAACCCATCATTCCCAAATTGAGCCCACCAAGCTCCAAGTCAGCCCTGGACAATCTCAGGTATGTAGTGAGCATTTTATTGAGCTCTACAAAAACAAAGTTGTTTTGATCTCAAGCCTCCATCTACTAGGATTCAGGAAATGGAAGATGACAGGAAAATTAAACCACAGACTTTTCAGAGTTCTTCTGGTGTTACATCAAGTTGCTGGGAGACATACACAGTGCTAAGGTATTGGCAAATAAAGATTTTTATTTCTTTCTTTAGTCAATGGTCTGCATAGACAGAACTCATCTTCATTGGCAATGATGTCTTCATGACACCTTGAGGTCTATAAATTCTCCTGTTTCCCTGCCAATGTTGGATTAATGGGATTATTTCTACTGCTATGCTATCTGGACACCAAGCACCTACAAATCTCTGGAAGGTTTTCTGTGGTTGCATCTACCTTATATCACTGGACAAATTTTTCAAGACCTATGTCTGAGAACAGGAAAGAGCTTTTTCTTCAATACATAAACATTATTTCTTTTTATTGCTTCCCTCTATCTGCTTCATAGGCTAGGGAAACCTATCTCTTGTCTAAGATGGCAGGATCCTTTTTACTCTATGTTTCTTTCCATCATTTTGCTGAGATTCCGAAGCTCTGTTTCCACAGACATTGGTTTTTAGAAACTAAAGCCATGGGGTACCTGGGTGGCTCAGTTGGTTAAGCGACTGCCTTCAGCTCAGGTCATGATCCCGGAGACCCGTGATCGAGCCCCGCATCGAGCCCCGCATCAGGCTTCCTGCTCGGTAGGAAGCCTGCTTCTCCCTCTCTCACTCCCCCTGCTTGTGTTCCCTACTAGCTGTGATTCTCTCTGTCAAATAAATAAAGAAAATCTTAAAAAAAAAAAAAAAGAAATGAAAGCCAGGAGAACTCTGTATTTTCTACTCTCCTACCTCCTTTGAGTCAATACAAAACAGTAAGAAGGAGTGGGATAAATTCTAGATGAGACAATAAAAGTACATATGAACATAGATTCGATCTAAATGTATATGAAACACGCATTACTATTTTTATTTGCTGTGTCCTCATTGAAACCTAATCATAGAGAAAAGAAAAACTGCAATTATTTGTTATTTTCTCAAACTTTCAGTCAACTATTCCAAATACAAATTATATTCTGGTTAGGCAAGAGCTGCGTGCCTGGGAACATACAACTCTGTCTCTGTTGGAAGGGAAAGGAGGAATGCCTTTCATTTTAATCTATTCAGCTCGGTTCACACAATCTCAAATCAGCCTGTTAATTCAGAAAAGTAATTCTGTTCCACAATGCACGGTTACCTTTATTTTTTACTTCTCAAACTTCTTTTAGAGTGATATAGACAGATTCTCTGTTCTCTATTTTCATCTCCTATATAGCACTTATTTCTCTCTCTGCCAAACTTTCTTTGCACCTGATAAATTGATTTTCACCACAGGGTGAGTCCTGGAAGAGGCTGGAAAATAAATTCCACCTCATGTGCAGAATTCCTGGATACTCTGTGGTTCTCTTTCACGTAAAATTATTCTCAACCATTTCCTCTATCTGTGCATTCATCTGCATGTGTCTTTTAGGGACCGAGTTCACCACTCATTCAGCCAGCTTGGGGTACTGCAGCAATGTCCACAGGTGACATTTTCTTTCAATATGTTGTGATGGGAAAAGGAACAACACAAATCTTCAAGCTTATCTGAAGGAAAAAGTCCACAAGAGGAAACTGCACCCTGCTCTCCTCCTGTACTCCTTTACTGAAGGCCCAATTATGAGTGCAGAAAAGACAAAAAGAAACAATACCCCCCCAAAAAAATGTTAAGACAAACCTATTTCATTAGATAGAAGACCTGAACAGCCAGAACTGCAAAACAGTGTGAGAAAGGTTCAGGTAATTATGATTAAATGCAAAGTATTTTAAAACATTAACGGCACCCTAAGAAGCATCAATAAAACGGCATGGAAAACAACAGTGAAGTGATGGGACAATTAACGCCTATTCCAGCTCTGTATGGTGGGTGTTCACAGCATGAGTAGAGGTTTGAGGGCTGTTTTTGTTGTTGTTGTTGTTATTTTTTCTGAATGGAAGCAAACAGTTTGCTGCACAGGAGAGAAACCAGTGCTATCTGAATTGCAAATTTCTGCTGCAACCATTTGTTTCCCCTAATATTTTTCAGAGTGGCTTGAAATTGGGACTATTTAGATATTTCTATTTGAAATGCATTTTCCTTAGTCATAAGCACCTTGAAACACAGTGAACAAGATCTTAATAATCCCTGCGTTATAGTTGTAAGCAAATACATATATGGACACACATACAGTTGTAAGAAAAAAAAATACACACACGCACACATACATACACAGACACACACAGTTCATTACTGAATGCCCTTTTGTCACTATGTACCATTTCTCTAATACCTGTTTACTGACATGCAGAATAAATCTAGCAATTTGCCATTATGTTTTTACCAGTAAGCTGGAATCTCTGAAGTGGAGCAGGATCCCCCATATATACTATAAGTCTGGCATTTCAGGAACAAGTTTCTCAAAAGGCAGTGCATTCTTTCTACGAAATGAAAAACTTCAACGGTGAGGGTGTATCAATTTTATCAATGTCATAAAGTAGTCACCAGGTCATACAATTTTAAGCGGCCACCAGAAAGAGAAAAATCTTTTATCTGAAATAGTCAAACAAAATCAATGGTAGTTAATTGAAAGCCCATGACTGGTTAATGAAAACAACCTGCATCCACTTTGAAGCTCTCCATCAGTGTTCTGAAATGTTCTGTGAACTATCCAGCTTCTTTTAACTATTATAAGAACACTCCACATACTCTAACTGGCAGCCTGAGTAAAGAACAAACTGCCTTTTAATTAGGGAGTCATTTAGTAGAGCTCCCAGGTACACCTTTGGTAAATACACTGTAATTATATATTCCTGCTGACAACAGTTTCCTGCTAATTCCATTTCATCCTATATGTCGGTTGGACAGCATGGAGCATGTTGAACAAACTGTCAAAGTAAATGTTCATTTATATACAGCCAGTTAAGGATATCTATTGACCTCTGTAATAATATAATATCCAAAGCACAAATGTCTGAGGAGTTTTCCCTACACCCACTTGGGTGGTTCAAAGGAGACTTTTCTCTGTAGTTGTGGGTGGTGGGAGGGAAAGGGTGCTGCCATGTTTTGGAAAATGATCTGAATTCTAGAATTACCTCCCCAAGATCTTTGATATTTCTATTGATAATAACAAGATGGCTTTCACTTGCAGATTTCTTTTCACCTGGCTATCGCAAGAACCTCACAGATGTGTCATTCTTCCTGCCTTACCTTTAAGTTTAAGGAACCATCTTCTGTACTTTGTGTTCCTAAGACAAGTCACCTGGGGTAGGACACAATAGGCCAGACCCTGACAGGGACAGTGTCTTTTCACTACTATTGAATCAACCAGGTGCTGCAGAAATTTCTTTTTTAACAGTTATTTTTGGATCAACATTTCAGTGACTGGATTCAAGTCACTGAAGACAGAATAATGAAGCATACATCCAAACTGAAGTGAAGTTTTGTGTCTCTGACAGTCACACAGTTCTCTGGTATAACTGCACTCAAAAGCACTCAAAATCCTTGAGAAACAAATAAGTATTTTTGGAAAAGCACTTGTTTATCAAGATTTTGGGAAATAAAATATTAATAAAAATAAATTCCACACCATTCTGACAAAGGCAAGTGCTCACTATTAGAGGCTCTATCTAAATAGCTTAGAACAAAAGTGGAATTAAAAGCAGCTGGAAGAAAAAAACCTCTCAGTGAGACAGAATGAGAAATTTTTAGGGTAGTGGTAATTTTTTAAAAATAATTTGGTACATATTTCAACATGAACTACAGTAGTTTATGAAGCCAAGAATACCCCATTCCTACTATATGGAATAATCACATTTGGCATTTTAGAGTAATAGATGCTAAAATATTATTATATCCATTCTAAAGAAATTATAGTGCCCAATATGTTCCTAGGTCCTCATGCAGAAGCTGCCACATCAAAGACTAGCAATTGTGTCCCATGTTGCTTTGCTGCAAGGATTGCCTCCTCTGCATGAAAATTAAGCAGACTCATTATGAAAACTGTGGGGAAAAAGCTCAAGAGCTTGGATATAAAGAGCCATGAGGTAATAACAAAGACATTAGGGTCATTTAGAGGGCATGCAATTCATTCATTAATTAATTAAAAAATGTGGTTTCTACTGTCATGGTTCAATGGTCATTGGCCCCATTAAACTGTATCAAGGAAAGTGCTGGTTTGCTCTTCTGTTTTAAACCGCATTGTTAATAGACTTTGTACTGGTTCCACTAAAAATACACAATTTGTAGGCACCAAGTTGATCAATTAGATAGTATGGCAAACTTATTAAGATTGCCTACTGGTAGATCTACATCTTCCAAACTTATCTACTTATTTGTTCCACCATATCTTCATTTTTAATTACCTCATTCCTAATTCAAACTTTCTTCTCTCGGATTAACACTTTTATTTATCTATGCAGGTCGGCCCCTGACAACCTTTTTTTTTTTTAAGCTTCTTAATCCCTTAGTATTTAAAATGCACTAAGCATCACAGAAAGTGGAAAATGCAGAATCTTTTAACATGCATAAATAGATTTTTATTAGGTCTTAAAGACCCTCTGCTGAGGACACATCTAACTGGAATATTTAGACTTTCTTATTACATAAACATCTATAGTCATTTTAAATTTGAGGTAAAGGCATTTGGGTAAAGTTTGAAATATAGCTGATCCCTGAACAACATGGATTTGAACTGCATAGGTCCACTTATAGGCTTTTTAAAAAATAAATACAGTACCATAAATGTATTTTCTGTTCTTTATGATTTTAGTGACATTTTGTTTTCCCTAGTTATTGTATAAATACAGTATACAGTACACAAACACCAATTGATTGTTCTTGTTATCAATAAGTAAGACTAATCAAAGGTTATACATAGATTTTCAACCGTGTGGCCATGGGGGGGGGGTCCAATGCCCCTAACCCTTGCATCATTCAGGGGGTCAACTGTAATAGTCACTAGGCTTCGAGTATTATAAAATGGATAAATGAATTATGTGTGCCCAGCTCATTGGGATTTTCTGCTTATCTTCTTTGGACATGAATAGATCTGTTTAGATCAATTCTGTCTAAGATTAGAAAGAGATGGCAATGGACAGGAATGCCCTAATAATTTTCCATGAATTTAGAAACTATGGGAGCTTTGAGTGAGCTGTAAGTATGAGAGAATTGTCCACTTCTCATGCCTCAACCCATTTCCCAGGCTAGACAACTGTTGGTAAAGAGATCAGCTAGAGTAAATGTCAATGGGCATCATTATTTTAGAAATGCTATGTAATGAGATATCAACATTGGCTCTATCTGTCCACCGACAGAGCTAGGAAGAGCTAGGAAAGTGAGAAAAGCCACATCGTAGCATTAAAAAAAATTATAAAAAAAAAGAAAAAAGTCAAAATACTTAGAGTCTAAGACATGAGTTGTGAAAATAATATTAAGTGTCCAAAAGACAAAATATAGTACTCTTCCACTTCTCATAGCTGTGTGAGGGACAAAAGTCATATCAAATTATTTAATATTAATATGATTTATAAAAAAGTAAAAGATTTTCTTAAAGTAAAAATATGAGTGGTGAGTGAGAGAGGTATTTGGGACACCAGCCTGTGCTGCACAAGGAGGACCAGGCTCTTCTGGAATCAGCTAAGGCTGACTTCAAGTTCTCCTCTGCAAATTTTTACTTTCTTGACATCTTGGGGTCATCCTTCCCTTTAAAATACCACATTTCAGAAGGTTTACTGACCAGCCCGGCTCAGCCTGGACTCATCACAGTACCAGAGAACAGTACAACCACCACCCAAAGTCTGTGCTTCAAGTCAGGAATGCTCCAAAGTCCTACGGACAGATCTAAGCATGAGATTCTTGGCCAGTAGTGCTGTTAGGGCTAGGGTGGCTTCACTGCTCACGGGTTTGCTGGCTCATCCTAAGTTCTCCCATCTCCCCCAGGAGACAGGGCTGGAGTCCCACCTGAGAGGCCAAGACTCTTACACTGACATTCAGGAAGTGATAGCGACTTCCTTTCTGTAATTCTTGATTGTCAGTTGCAAAAACAAGGTTCCCGATGTGGTGACGTATTATGCCATCAGCCTTCCAAAGAGGTAGAATCATTATTAAACAGCATTTAGTCACTCCTAGTCAAGTCCAAAAAAAACAAAACTATCTGTTCTGTCCAAGGAAGCTTTTTGGGTTGCAAAGAAGTCAGTTGTATGGTATTTGAGAAACAGTACTTATATATCCCCTGAGTCAAGTCAGACATTTCTTTGAAGTTTCAGAATTAGTAAAGCAATTCCAAAGTGTATTCTCTATCCTCACACAATCTCTTAGAGTTAGAGTAGGCACATCGCTTCAAAACCCAAGTTTCTGTCATTACAATGAACTACAGATAAACAAATCTAATCCTGCAAAAGAGATGCTCTCAACCTCCAGCTAGACTCTAACCATCATGAAAATAATAATTATCTTTTTTCTTTTAATTTTACCACTTTATCATCCCATCAAACAGATGTCTACACAATAATTGTGGCTGTCTACCAATCTTATATCAACTACATTTCTTCCAGTTTTATCCTTGTGAATGTATCTTTTTTTCATATCAAGCCATTATTTTACCTGAGAAGTCCCTTCAGAGCAAGTTCATATTCTACCTCATCCCAGATGTCTACCCAATAGTTCCCCTCACTTTTAGTCTCATTCCTCCTACTCCTTTAATATATTGGTTGGAAATCTGATCATTTACCCTCTCTGTCATCTAGCAGTGCCCACTTTTTCTGCAGCTTTCTCTGTCCTTCACTAGACCATGAGCCTCTAGAGCCAGAACATTAATTTCTGAGTTCCAGAGTCTAACTAGTAGCTGACAGATAGTAGATACTCAATAAACGTTGGTTTAATAAAATTTATACCATCTTGTCATTTCAGGGAATAATGTCATATACAAAAGAAAGAATCATGTACTAGCTCATACTCCCCTTTATGTCAAGCACTATCTTTTTAAATGATTTTAACAAGGTAACAGAATAGTGCTTTGCCTAGAGGGAGGTCTCAGTAAATACATTTAATTACATAACTACAAATGCAATGTAAGTTTTCATGATACTTAAATTACTGTATGACTAGTTGAGCATATCTGTCCGTTTTATTATGTTATTGATATTATAAGGAAAGGAAAATGATGGGGTTAAGGAATCCTCACCCAAGAACAGCTACAGGGCAGAAATATGCCACCATTTTAAAAAATGCCCTTTCTTATTGTCTGCCTGGAAGTGGAGAGACAGAGCATCACTGATAACAAAAGAAAGCAAGACAAAAAACCTACCTTGTGACTTTCTCTTAACAATAAATCACATTGCTCACGGCATCTGTTGTTAGTCAACACTGTACATCCCACACTCATTGGGGAACTTGTAATTATTTGAGTAGTAGCCAATTTAGGTAATGCCAGGGGAGCCATAAATAGTAATTAAAGGTTTTGATAAAAGCCTTTTAATGTGTTACTCCACATCTCATTTACATTGTATGCTATTTACATTTGTATGCTCATTACGTTTAATTTGTCACTTCACATCTCATTTACATTGTATGCTATAGGTCACTGAAAATATACATAGGATCAGGGACTGAAGAGAAAACTTTAAGCGCATCATCATATGTGTTACAAAAATGGACTTTTTCATCCTCACTAAGGCTGCTGTAAAAAGCAAGAAGCTAAGGACTCTAAAGCCATGGTGCATAATTTAGAACAATGAGGACATTAGGAGAAGGAAAGGAAAAGTGAGTTGGGGGCAATCGGTGGGGGAGATGAACCAAGAGAGACTGTGGACTCTGAGAAACCAACTGAGGGTTTTAGAGGGGAGGAGTGGGGGGGGGGAATGGGTAAGCCTGGCGGTGGGTATTAAGGAGGGCACGTATTGCATGGAGCACTGGGTGTGGTGCATAAACAATCAATCTTGGAACACTGCATCAAAAACTAATGATGTATTTTATGGTGAATAACATAACACAATTAAAAAACATTTCCTGAAAAAATAATAATAATAAATAAAAGAAACTGGTGCCATTGGGGGGGGCAGGACAATACGCAGCTGCTCCACAGCTATGTGGGTTTCATGTGTGCATTTTAGACCGCTGGCAAGAGGACTGGTGCAAGGGTTCCCTGACTCACTGAAGCAGTACTATACGCGCTGCGTGAACATGAAAAGCTCCCCCCCCCAAAAAAAAATTGCTGGCTCCCCCTTCCTTTCTTCAAACCATAATGACAGGATAATTAGTTTTTGTACATTTTTAAGATCATGTGTTCCTTAGGGGACCACCCACATTCCAGCTCCCACACTGGGAAAATAAAACTCTC
This sequence comes from Spilogale gracilis, assembly GCA_004023965.1. Lineage (NCBI taxonomy): Eukaryota > Metazoa > Chordata > Mammalia > Carnivora > Mephitidae > Spilogale > Spilogale gracilis. Next base: position 26,583 of record PITA01004487.1, read on the forward strand.
AAACAAACAAAAAACAAATCTGTTTAAAATAATCTTTGCAAATCACTGGGACTTTGCCTTAATAGTGGATCTATGGCCTTATGGATGCTTTTATTGTACACACCTGCAGAGGTAAAACAATAAAATAAATTAATAAAACAGCATAAAATAAAATGATAAAAAATGGCTGTGCATCCTAAAGCTGAAGTGTGATTTTGTCTATGTGTACAGAAGACAGTTGGCAAATCCTCCAATTTTCAGATTCTAAAAATACCCCACACGTTTCCCATAAATCCTTAGGATGATTTGCCCTTAATTGTCTTGCTCTCCCTTTAGATCCATCCCCTCCTTCACTAGTAGCTGACAGTGCTCATGCTTCCTTGATTCCACCCATGTCTCATAAGTCATTTTTTTAATTGAAATCTAAGTAGCTTCTCAAGATGGGTCTCAATTCCATGGTATGTATAAAGTTCTTTTTTCAATTTCACTGCAAGGGATCTTTGGCTATATTTTTTCAAAAGTGCATGCTTGTTACTATAGGTCTGAAATCTGCATCGAAATCTTGCATATTTCTTAAGAAGCCTGATTTACAAATCTATCACTCTATCATGGCTACAAAGCTGATTCTTTGGTGAATATTTTAGAATATGGTGACAATTTTATGCAAAGATATAATCAAATGAGTAGTGAGTAAACTATCAAAGGCTATAATTGTACCCCCTACTTCAATTAGCTTAGGCAATAAGCATAATAATAATTCTTTTTAAGCTTTTAAAATTTCAGACATCACCTAAGACTTATCACCAGGTTTGGAGATAAACTCATATTGTTCTAACAGAAGACAGACTGAAAAAAATCCAGATTGGGGATTTAATTTGTTCCTAAAAGATAGCAAACAACCACTGTGCTTCCAGTGCAGCTCTAAAAATTAAGGTTCAGATCTTGAAAGCCCATTTACTATTTTCTGAAATTATGTAAATAATATAGTATTATATATTTTTAATAAGAGTTTTTTCCATCTTAATTTAAAACTGAAAGCTAAAAGAATGTTACAAACGTTCTTTTTTGTCAAGTTTTTAATAGGAATTGAATGCCCCGATGAGGCTTTTGAAACCCTGGATTTAGTAAGCCTTGCACTGAATCTCTGTCCTTTTGTTCCCTTGTAAAGATTGCTTTAGCAAACATTCTTCAAGAGTTGAAAGTAGAGATGGGCAACAAAATGTCTACAGATCTAATCTGGCCTGCCACCTGTTTCTGTAGATAAAGGTTCATTGGAACACAGCTATCCCCATGTATTCACATGTAGTCTAAAAATGCTTTTGCCCTGTATTGGCAGAGTTGCAGAGATGCAACAGAATCATATGGCCCCCAGAGCGTAAAATATTTACATTCTAGCCCTCTCCAGAAAGAAGTGTCAGTCCCCGGGCAGGGGAACAAGGAACAACAAGGGACCTCTGATATAGAGAAGGAGAAGCAACAGTCTTTCTTTGGCTCCCTTACAAAACTCTCCCCTCCCACCTCCAGGTCACTTTGCAAGACATTAAAGTCCAGAAGGTCTTTACACTTATCACACAAAATAGCTTTCCTCTCCACGTATTTCAGTGAATTTTGATGGGAACTCTTTATTTTTCGCTGGCACTAACAACCTACTCCTATCCTCACCAGTTGTGTCACTGGGGTCTCCTCTTGAGTTATATGCTGCTTATCAGAAACACTGTCTCACTTTCTCCTCTGAGCTTGTTAACCTCTAGAAAGGCAAACATTATCTTTGCCAGAATTTCTTCTTGATTCAGAGTTATAGGGTTCCAGGTATACCAGAAGTTTTCCTTCTCAAGTGGTCAGTTACATGAAACTCCTGCTTTTCGATACACTCTCTTTTTTCCTAAGTTCAAAATTATGTGTGGAATAAAAATTATGACTTAGAGACCAGCTCCCTTTCATCCAAGAATTTGGTTAACTCAGAATAGACTTCATGTACAGATATAGTTAGAATTCTATGCATTATTGTTTCATTTTCTTATGTAAGATTAAATCACTTTCTAAGTTTGGGAAAAAAAAATACCCAAAGAGAAAAGGCTTATGATGGACGTATCTTTCCTCTGATTCCATGCTCAGACTCAATCAGCCATGTTTCCTCTCACCTCATCCTCCTAGGAGGGTTGTCAAAGGGTCTGACCCAATGGAGTTAGCTGTCAGCCGTTCATAAACAAAAATCACAGCTATGAATGTTATCAGAGAGATATTGTAAGTCAAAACATCTTAAGTATGGAAATTTGTTTTCATTTCTTTCAACAATTATATTTTAGATAAAAATTTTAGGATCATTATCTCCTGTACATAGCCCCATCATTAAATATGCAATATAAAAATGCAGTAGGAAAATGTAGTAGAATCCATCCTTGGTAGCATGATAAAAGGAGACAAAAACTAAGAAGATACAAGAGATTGGGTCTGATAGAAGAACATTATTCAGTCCCCTGCTAATATTCTCTTACAGAAATCTCATTGTCTGGTCAAAATTAACTCTCCGAATTCTCTAGGATATAGAAAGAACAAGAATAACAACCTATGTTGTAAAGTCAACAAGGAGTGACATGCAAACTCATTTACTGAAATGGGGAAGGGTAGAGAAACACATTTCTATGGAAAATTGGGAGACCTATGAACTCTGAGCTATTTAAACACACACGTTAGTACTTTAGTCTCCCTGTTGGTGTCCAAGTCCAGAGCTCAAGGGAAAGTGACCGTTCTTGATTCAGATCTGAAAGTCATCAGAATACAGTATTTAAAGCTTTGGAACTGGGATGCCTGGGTAGCTCAGTCGGTTAAGCATCTGCCATGGCTCAGGTCATGATCCCAGGTCCTGCAATCAAGTCCCACATCGAGCTCCTTGCTCAGCAGGGAGCCCGCTTCTCTCTCTGCCTGATACTCCCACTGCTTGTGCTCTGACAAGTAAATAAATAAAATCTTTTAAAAGAATTAATCTTTGGAACTAAAGGAGGTAGAGATATATACCTAAGAAGACACAACCATCCAGGATCCAATAGCAGGTTGAGAAGGACAGCTGTGAAGGTAGACAGAGAAAGAAGAGAAATAAAGACTTATTTACATGATCCCAAAATCCAAGGGAGCTCTCTGGTGAGAGGGTAAGATAGACAACACGTCCTAATGTCACACAGCAGTGTGCTAAGTGCTGCTGCAGAGATAGAAAGCAAGGGCAATACAAAGAAATGGTCCCCGGATTTGACCACTTGAAAGCAGTTTAGTGGGGGGGGCAGAGTAGATTGGAAAGAGGAGGAGGCATAAAGAGTAGGGAGCTGTTAGAAGACATCTAATTTTTGTAGACCATTTTTGCAGCATTGACATGATTAATTCAGACCTCCCTCTCATCTTAAACAATCGAGCAAATAAACACAAGTCATAAATGATGTAGCTAATTGTTTCAATTGTTATTAAGGTACCTGAGGGGTGTCTGGAGCTACCAAAGCCTTCTTGGCAGAAGGCCAAAGAGAGGACAGTATGTTACAGCAGGATGTGACATGATCACACGTGAACATTTCCTGCTTGCAATGATGAGATACCCTGCATTCAAAGCCCTTGTGGTTGCTATTCATGAAGAGCTCCTTATAACCATATGGTCAACACTGAGTCTATAGTGAGATCCTATCACTTTGTGTTCAACAGAAAAATTGTAGAGGACAAAATTTATTAAAGGAATTTTTTTTATGTTTTGGTTCAAATGAACAATAGAGGATATGTAAGTAAGAGTCTTAAATTTCAAAATTATGTGCTCAAGTTTTTCTACATTATTTTGTTGGAGTACCAGTATAGGGCTTCACTGGAGAAATCCCCTAAAATCAGACTTTCAGTTGTGGAAACAAGACAGGTTACATTTTTAAAGCAAAATTCCTTTCCCTGGTACATAATGATACAGTTAGACTAGATTCACAGACCTGATGAATGTGAGGATCAAAAGAAGGCGATTCAAAAGAGGGATACAGACTGACAGATTAAGGTCCCGCAAGAAAGCACTGAAGGATAAAAAGAATTATTGACAATGATTGTAATGTGCAATAATGCAATTTACCCTGCTGGATTCTGTCAAGGGAGACTGGTGGGTGATGCCAGCAAATGACCTGCAGAAGACAGCAATTTGAGTTGACCTGTTAAGCAGATTATTCCTAAACTGGAGTTCTAGAGAGAAGAATCTGTTTATTTACCTACAAGGTATCTGGATCACAAAAATACACAAAAAGTGAACTGAATTTAGGAACCTGTTTTGAGTGGAGAAACATTTTTCATAGAGTAGGTACAATACAAGGATTTTTAAAATTCGGGAATATTCACTAGGAATTTATTATTTCCTGGGTCTTTTAGGGGGGTAAATCTGCTTTGTGTCTGTAAATGAACGGTAAGTCAATGTATATGTTCTCTTCCTACAAATCATCACCAGCCAACTCCCTAGGTAAAACTCTTGATTTGATGTTATGGATTGTGAAATTGATCGGACCCAGATAGAAAACTGAAGATGGCAGTGAGACCATCTCCATGGTCCACTGAGAAGGCAGAGGTGCTATTCCTTTGCTGACTGGAACACACATTTTAAAATCTATTTCAAGCCTTTATGAATCATTAATATGATTGTGAAGTTTATGATGATGGTATTGAACTACTATCCTTTCGAAAAAGGAAGGATTAATTCAAGAGTGATTTAAAATAATGTGTTCTTGCAGGAAATCTTATCTGTGGCTTGAAACACACTAAACTTTTACTGTATCACTACATTTTTTTTTTCCCCAGATAAGCCTTTGACAGAGGAACAAACTGGTTAAAATTGGGAAACTCTTCTGACATAATCAGAATAATAGTATCAGAGTTACAGGTAAAAATTTCTGTTTGTTGACTCAGCCCCACTATGTAGCTGCATAAACATATTTAAGCTTTAAAAAAGCCGATTAAATGGAAACCTTCCTTCTTAATTTACAGAGGACGACACTGAAGCTTAACTAGATTGAGCAATTTTTTTCAAAGTCTTGCAATATACAGTAAACACTGGAATTTGGGGTGCTTTTCGCTTCACAGCCTATACTTTTAAATTTCCTTGCATACTGTACAGCCATTATTAGATCTTCAGGTTTTGAACGAAGACTATGTGAATTTGAATCCCAGCCTGGCCTCTTGGACAGAGTACTCTATTTTCCTGTCATGTCAGTGTTCTTAGTGGTAGAAGATCAATAAAAGGAATAATATTCGCACTCACCTCATAGAACTCTACTGAGGATTACATGAAACAATACATGTAAAATATTTAGAATTATCCTTAGTACTCAGTAAATACGTAGTACACAGTAGGTTTTCACCACAACAAGAACACAGTAATAGTGTTGCATAACTGGGAAACCTTCCTCAATCATTGAAAAATGGGTGTCAAATGGCAAAGAGAATCACAAAAAGACATTTTAAAATTTGGGAATTCATCAATCATATGAATTATGAAGTTCAAACTAGAAAATTTTTAGTGGATCTTCCCAGTATCCTAATAAATTAATAATTTTAAAAGGACAAATGAATTTCCCAAATTCACTGTTGTCACTATAGGCTTTTCTAGATCTTCAATGATTTTGGCTGAAACCTTTCTAAAAGGATTACTTTTGTCAAATGTAAAGCAGAGCAGATGGAATGACAATGGTCCCTTTTCTGAATACATTTTGAAAAGGTTTCAACATGGGAATTTTACAAAAGCAAACTAAGCCTACATTCAGAACTCAGCCTTAATCCAAATTAGTCCATTTGTTTGATCACGAAACCAAATGAAATTCCGACCCATTCCTTCTCCAAAACCACCCACTCTGACTCTGTAATCCTTAAAAATTTCATTGTCAACCAACATTGAAGGAGTGAAAAACAATTCCGGGTACGTTACCTTCTCTCATTCTCATGAAGAGTTTGAAGACAACTTCCACCTGTCAAATTGATTTTGACTCCTACAGACCGAACACGTTCACCCAGTGAATGATTCATCAGTAATAAGAGTTAACACATTCTTCAGGAAAGCCTTAACTCACTGCACATTTCAGAGAGTAGATGATGGTGTGGAATGGGGTTCAAGTCAACAGGCTGGATTTCATTGTCAGGAGGTTAAGAACAAAGAGGACTGTCCTTCCAGGGTCACATTAGACACAATGCTGAATTCCCTCTAGAAATTTCTGATAGCTATCATTTATGTGCTTATTTAGTGAGCATAGAGTATCTAGTACATGAATCAATTGTAGTGAGGGAATTTTCAAGATAAAAAGATTATTTGCCTGAACAAAGTATGAAATATAGCACGATACAATGGTCCACATTGTGAAATATTCAAAGAAATACTTAGCAGAAAACCATACAAATTTAAGAAGGAACTCTATGGGCAAACAAGCTGAATCCCTGCACATTATAGATCCCTCTTGGAGATGCATAATACACATTAGTAAATAAAATGCTCTCGATAGGTGTGCATTTAAAGAATCTATTTAGGGGCGCCTGGGTGGCTCAGTGGGTTAAAGCCTCTGCGTTCGGCTCTGGTCATGACCTCAGGGTCTTGGGATCCAGGCCTGCATCAGGCTCTCTGCTCAGCAGGGAGCCTGCTTCCTCCTCTCTCTCTGCCTGACTTGTGATCTCTCTGTCAAATAAATAAATAAAATCTTAAAAAAAAAAAAAGAATCTATTTAGCTTTTCCTAAACACAGTCATCCCAAAATTTAGTTACCATGGAATCTTATCCTGGGTTGTCTTTTCCAGATGAAAAGAATATCATGTGTGCAGAGTTACAAGCTAGAGAAGTAAGCATAGAGAATAATATGGAGAGTCACCATTTTCCATGCCAAATACTCACGAGTCCTAAATTCTTTGGCTAGAAAAATACATTGCCAGAGGAGTAGGTATAAAATAAAATAGATCTGAATGCTAAGCAAAGAACTTGTTGCTAAATTTTAAAATATGATATTAACAGTAAAAATAATTAGCATTCTACTTCTAAAAATAAAATTATTCAAATTTGAAAAATAAAACATAACAATGAGAAAAAAGATCACCTGCAATTTAACCAAAGTCATTTATAATATATAAAAGTGGAGACAAATACAGGGAATTATAAAATGTCATGAAATTTTTAATAATTTTAATAATTCACACATCATATATTCTATAAATATTTTGAGCACCGACTTTGTAACACATAATTTTCCAGCTATTAGGGATACCACGGTGACTAAGACAAATTTCCTATCCCTCAGAGAACTTGTATTCTGGAGGAAGAGATGGAACAAACAAAATTTTAGCAAATAAATATATAATGTGATGTAGTGATATAAACAATAAATAATCCCCATTCTTGTGAAGTTCTAGGAGGAAAGACAGAAGAACCAGTAGCACAATATAGTGTTAGATAATATTAAGAATAATTAAAGATATAAAATAAGATAAGAAGATAGAGGGAGATTGGCATTGAGAGAGATAAATCATTTTGTTTTATTTTTTAAAGATTTTATTTATTTATTTGACAGAGAGATCACAAATAGGCAGAGAGGCAGGCAGAGAAAGAGGGGGAAGCAGGCTCCCCATCAAGCAGAGAGCCCGATGTGGGACTCGATCCTAGGACCCTGAGATCATGACCTGAGCCGAAGACAGAGGCTTTAACCCACTGAGCCCCCCGGGCGCCCCGAGATAAATCATTTTAATATGTGGTCAAGAAAGGTATTTCTGAAGAGGCTACTTTAGAGCAGAGACATGAAGGGAGTGAAAAAGGAAACCATTAGCTTCCCTGTTGATAAAAATTTAGGATAATTTTAATTTTGGTAGTATCAAAAATACTAAAATTATAAACTACTTTTGTCTCCTTTTGAACACAATGAAAAGTTCTTTAGTGTATGTGTGAAAAACAGGATTCCAGGGCCAGTCATTTTCAAGGTTGCTAGATACTGTTTTGCATATTGCCCATCAAAATGGCCATACAAAGGTACATCCACTGAGGGGCACATAAACTTAGAGGGAAGAAAACCTTCCCTTGATTAGAGGATCTGTGGTCCCAAGAGGGCAAATAAAACCCCAGGTGTGTTTTTTTCTTGTCTTCCCCTTGGCCAAAAAGCTGGAACTTTTATTATTCTATTCTGCTATGTCCGTGCTGCTGGCCAAGTCATAGGAAGTACATGGTAGGTAGAGTAGCTAAAGTTCCATATCTCTGGCCAGAGCACAAAAAAAGGGGAATACCAGAGTATGATAAAGTATCAGAAAAAAACTGGAGAAGAAGTAGCACAGGAAAATAAACCCAAATAGTTGTTTATGAACTAATGGGCTCTAAACGATCTAAATACACTAACAGAAAGATCAGCAAAATGTGTTTAAAATTTGACTCAACTGCATGCCATCTACAAACTAATGTCAAAAGCAAAGATAAAATTTGGTGAAAATTAAATGGATGGAAAAGTATTTACCACACAAACTTTAAGACAGAGAAAGCTTGAGTGGATATATTAATTTCAAAGCAGACTTCAGAGTAAAGAAAATTACCTGAAATTGAACGGGACATTACATAATGACAAAAGGGTAATAAATCCACCCAGAAGCCAAAATAACCTAAATGTATATGAACATAAGAAGAGAACTTGAGGGGTGCCTGGGTGGCTCAGTTGGTTAAGCAACTGCCTTCGGCTCAGGTCATGATCCCGGAGAACCGGGATCGAGCCCCACATTGGGCTGCCGGCTCGGCGGGAAGCCTGCTTCTCCCTCTCTCACTCCCCCTGCTTGTGTTCCCTCCCTGGCTGTGTTTCTCTCTGTCAAACAAATACAATCTTTAAAAAAAAAAAAAAAAAAAAAAAAAAAAAAAAAAAAAAAAAAAAAAAAAAAAAAAAAAAAAGAAGAGAACTTGAGAACATGAAGCAGGAATGGAAAGAGAAAGAAAAAAATCCTCAAATATAGCTGTGGATGTCCTTATCAACCATAAATAGAACTAGTAGACAGAAAATCAGCAAAAATATAAAAGAACTGAACAATATCATCAACCAATGGTTTCTGATATCTACAGAATATTCCACCCCAAAGAGTAAAATACACATTGTTTCAAGTGTGCTACATGATCCAAAATAACCATATTCTGGCTCATAAAACAAACTTTAACAGTATTAAAAAATTAAAATCAGGGCGCCTGGATGGCTCAGTGGGTTAAAGCCTCTGCTTTCGGCTCAGGTCATGATCTCAGAGTCCTGGGATGGAGGCCGGAATTGGGGGGGGGGGGGGTCTCTGCTCAGCAGGGAGCCTGCTTCCTCCTCTCTCTGCCTCTCTGCCTACTTGTGATCTCTCTCTGTCAAATAAATAAATAAAATCTTTAAAAAAATTAAAATAATAAAAAACATGTTATCTGAACATAATGGAATTAAAATAGAAACTAGTAACAGAAAGACAACAGGTAAATATCTGAATACTTAGAAATTAGAATACTTCTAAATAATCTATGGATCAAAGACAAAGTGATTAAGGAAGTTAATATGTATTTCAACCAAATGAAAATGAAAATACAATGTATCAAAATTTATAGGATGCTGCTAATCGATAAAAGGTCTCAAATAAAAATAGCATAGCCATTTTGGAAAAAGAGCTTGTTAGTTCCCTATAAATGATATGCTGCACAACAATTCTGCTCCTAGAAATTTACTCCAGAGAAGTGGAACATTTACACACAAAGAACACTTGAAAATATATATTGCAGCTATAGTCATAATAGCAAAAAAAAATTGAAATTCAAATGTCCAATGATGAATGCATAATCGAATTATGCTATACCCACCCAATGAACGATCATCCACCGATAAAAGAAACACACTCTTGATAAATGAAACAATGTGCATGAATCTGAAAAGCTTTATTCAAATGAATGAAGCCAGGCACATAAAAGCGAGAGGTGAGGGGGTGGGACAGAATGGCTGGGTGATGGACATGGGAAGGGTATGTGCTATGGTGAGTGCTATGAATTGTGTAAGACTGATGGTTCACAGATCTGCACCCCTGAAACAAATAATACCTTATGTGTTAATAATTTTTTTTTAATTTTAAAAAAATTTTAAAAAAAGAACAAGTGGAATACATAGAAAAAAATAAAAAAAGAGCTGACTGCCTTGTTTTTGTCCCAAACTCAGGGGACAGAGTTCAACAGTTATTTAACTACTAAGAAACATGTTATCTGACACCTTTGCATTAAGAGTCTTTATCAAATTAAGAAAGTTTCCTTCTACTCCCAATAAATAGGAAATATTTATGTGTGTTTAATCCTATTAAGTTTTTTTATCCATTGAGAAGGATTCTCTTTATAATGGATTTTTAAAATATTAAGTTGTCTTAACTGAGGTTAAGCCTCACTTGCTCATGTTATATATATTATATTAAATTTGTTACTATTTTCATATTTTTGTGTTTATGCTTGAGAGATAATTTTCTTTTCTGACTATTATTTAGGTAGTGTTGTAACAAATTATGATAGCCTTACAAAGTGAAAAAAGTTTATTTTTAATTTTTTTTTCTGAAAATACTTATTCCTGCTTTAAAGTTTTTGTTCATCACGAAGTCATTGGAACTTGGATTTTTTTTTTAAAGATTTTATTTATTTATTTGACACAGAGAGAGAGATCACAAGTAGGCAGAGAGGCAGGCAGAGAGAGAGGAGGAAGCAGGCTCCCTGATGAGCAGAGAGCCTGATTTGGGGCTCGATCCCAGGACCCTGGGATCATGACCTGAGCTGAAGGCAGAGGCCTTAACCCTCTGCGTCACCCAGGTGCCCCAGAACTTGGATGGTTTTTAATTAGGATTCATTATTTTTAAACAGATATCAGGCATTTTTTCATTTCAGAATTTTCATGTATTTGATGTATGTACTTTTTTTAATTTTGAATTTTTTTCTTCTATCACTTTTTTTTTCTTTAAGATTTTATTTATTTGACAGAGAGAAACACAGCCAGAGAGGGAACACAAGCAGGGGGAGTGAGAGAGGGAGAAGCAGGCTTCCCGCTGAGCAGGGAGCCCGATGCGGGACTCGATCCCGGGTCTCCGGGATCATGACCTGAGCCAAAGGCAGTCGCTTAACCAACTGAGCCACCCAGGTGCTGTTCTTCTATCACTTTTATTAAGTTTTTTTCTCCAAAACAAAATATCAGCTTCATAAAAGTTGCTATATTTATTGGCATGAAGTTGTTTATAATATCATTACAGTTCTTTTAGTGATGGTAGGATCGGGAGAGATGTCCCTACTCTCCTGTACTGTCCAATATTCAGCATAAATGTCTTTAAGAGAATCAAATCTGCTAGCTTTGTACTTAACTCTACAGGTTCACTTCTGTAGGGTAGCCCATAAGCAGCAAAGAACAGCTCTGCTCATTTCTTTTATGCCTCAGGAAAATATTTTGCCCATCTATGCCAAAAATAGACAAGTACCTGAAGTAGGAGAATGGTATACTCTTTATTATCCCTACAAAGGGATAGCACTCTTTTGGAATCGAGTCCTTTTAGATTTCCTTGCATCCCCCGCGCTCGATCACATTAAAAAACAGAGAGCACATCTGACATCCAGATCTCAGTTTCAAATACCATTCTCTAATAAAAGGAACTGGCTGATTTCTACACTGGAGAAGGAAATATACAAGATGAACTAGAGCATCTCACAGTAATACAAAGTTAAAAAATGCTAGAAAGAAAGAAAGAAAGAAAATCCCATTTTGGTGGGGATATGCCAAGGAGACACAAGAACCAACTGAAAGAGCAACTGACAAAACTGGAGCAATATGAACAATAAAATAAGGTATCATTGGATTACTACCCAAAGTATAACATAAATATGTTTGAGTTCATAGTGATATAGGACATGATGAATAAATGACTGAATAAATAAACCAATAGGGGACAAAAGACAAAGTTCTTATGTAGAATAAATCCAGATATTTTACGTAGATTCTTCCTTAAGTATGGGCTATGCATAGCGATATCCTTAATAAAATCTTTAGCATAGTAAAGGGGTAAAGAGGAAGAGGAGATTTAGCATGAAGAAAGTTGAAATATTATCACCTCATCCAGGTGATCTTGACTGAGCAGATACAGCATAATTCAGTTATGCATTCATCATTGGTGGACATCTGGATTATTTCTCACTCTTTTTTTTTTGCTATTATGAATATAGCTGCAATATATATTTTCAAGCATTCATTGTGTGGAAATGTTTCATTTCTCTGGAGTAAATTTCTAGGAGCAGAATTGTCTCTGTGGTTTTCCTCCCAAAACAACAAAAACAACAACAAAAAAAACCTAACCACAGTCTGATCATGAGGGAAAACATCAGAAAAATTCCAAAGTTGACTATTTTACAGAATACCTGACTAGGACCCCTTAAAAGTATAAAGTCATCAAAAACATGGACAATCTGAGAAACTGTCAAACTGTCATAGCTAAGAAGAGGGATCCTGGAACAAGAAAAGGCCACTGGATTAAAAACTAAGGCATTATAAATAATCTAGAAATACTAAATACTAACAATGTATAAACATCATTTCATTAGTTGTAACAAATGTACCATATTAATGTCAGTTGTGTTGATAGGGGAAACTGAGTAAAAGGGCATATAGAAACTCTTTACTAGCTTCTCAAATTATCCAGTAGTTTTGAAACTGCTCTAAAAGAAAAAAAAAGGTCTGGATAAAATTTTTTTTTTAAATATAGTAAAATAAATGATTATGTATTTCATCTTTTTAAATTTGTTTTGGTTGAGTGGGGTGCTGTTAAGAAATCTGTATCTAATCGATTTGGAATGTATTGATGTTCATTCGCTGTGTTAGTTTGCTGTTACATTTATTAATATTTGGCCAATTTTCCTTACTATATGCATTAATAATCTGTAGTTTCCTTTAATGATTATTTTTTGAAGTCTTTACATGAAATTCCTACATAATTCAATCAAGTAGGACTTACAATGATCCTTAAGCCCCTTCTCTAGCTACCCATTCTGGGATCTATTCTGTTGGCCCTTTTAACTTTTTATTTCAAGGTATTTTATTTAAAAAAAAAAAAAAAACCAAAAACTTTGGTCTTCACCCATATACCTCTCAACCCAAAGAGAGCCATGACTCCAACTCTACTACCCCCAAATCTAAATCACTTTACTATTCCTCTTTAGAGAAACTGTTTTCAAAACTCACAGCCTCACAGAACATTTTTTATTTTAAGCCATTTTTCAGGCTTGGTGTCTCACAAAACTACTATTCATACATCACTGACATAAATAAAGTTAATTAAAATTCAAAGTATATATGTATCTTCTACACTCAGCTAATAATCATTCTTTTCATCTTTATCCATATATTTACTAATGACTACATTGAAAAGAAAAATACAAGAATTATAGATAGTATTACACCTAAAAATAATCTCTTTAAAGCTCCATTTCAAAGAACAGATTTACTGATCAAGTAAGAAGAACCTGTTTGCAAGTTTTGATATTGTTTACCACATATTGATATCATGGTTGTAGAAAATGTTTCACTCTTCAGATAGTAGGCTCACTAAGAAGCTCTTGCAACTATATATTGATTCCTTAATGCTTCCATTTCCTTTAAATCTGCTCACTTGTCTTGATCTGGCTCTTTACAGTAAAAACTTAATCACAGTTGCTATTGGGTCACTACTTTGTGGTCCTTTAAAACTTTCAAGAATCTCTGTCTACCATCTGAGATTAAATAGGTAACCATTGACCCTGGAGGTAAAAGAAAGAGCAGAGAAGTCATATTCCATCACATAAACTATCTTTTCTATGAATTTTTTGTTCTGTAGTCCTGTATTCTCAAGGATGCCAAGCAACATCAATCTATGAAGATATTTGCCTTCTATTATATCTAAGGAGTGTATTGTGCATGACATTATGAGACTCCAGAATATGTTTCCCAACTCTCAAAGTATCCCCTTCAAAGCTTCTACATTAGTACCACTGTATTTTATTCTTCCTACCTCTGATTTTAGCTGCAGGTCATACAGGATGAAGACAGTAAATTCATCCTTTTAACTGTGTTCAATGTGATGATCAACACAAGAATGAGGTACAGAGTTAGGTATTACAAGATCACAGTAAAATAGAGTCTTTGAAATCCCACATCCTTAACAAAATTTGGCCACACTAGCTAGTTTTCCAAATTCTGCCAGTTTCCTTTTAGATAGGAAACCATCCTTGATGAGGTACTGTAGGGTATCATCAAACCTTAGCACATGAGTATGATCATGTTTGAATTTTCTGCCATCAAGTCACAGGAAAGACTGAACATTTTTAGTACTTGATGTTAAAAAAGCAGGATGAAATTCTCAATTCTGAAGATACTAAGACATTATCAGATCCCTTCGCACCAAGTTCCTAAAGAGTCTATGCATGTGTGTGTATGTGTTTGTGTGCATGTGCATGTAAAACATATGTATGACTTTTCATTTTGTATTTCTCTCTCTTTTTTTTTAATCTGTGGCTTAGATTTCAAATACCAAAGGAAACGGTCTTTTACAAACCGGACTGGTTAAACTAGTAAATTTGTTTTTTCTAAAGTAGTTTGGTTTAAGAGTTGAAGTGAAACAGAACAAGCTTGAGAACTGCTCTTCTCTGGGACTTCTCAAACCTGCCAGTTACACCTTATGTTAGGATATGAGGGAAGATCTAATTCACACATCCTCAGATTGTGAGGCAACAAGCACAGAGAGGTGGAGACCAAGGAAGAACATTCGAGGGGAGAATACCAAAGCAACAGCAGAGCCAACCGAAAGAACTCCTGGTGGCCAAAACTGAATCAATTTGGGAGAGCAAAATTAGGTACAGTAGTATTGAGTCACCACCAGTCAAAGCATAAAACATACACGAGTCAACAGTGACACAGACAATACATAGAGCCACACACACATATTTCTTTGTTCCACATGAACCCAGAGTTTTCCACAGTGCCTACAATTTGGATCAAGAAAATAGTTTCATATTTTTTCAATTGTCAAAATCTATACAAATAGCTTAGGACTGTGTGAGGGACTAACTGGACTCAAAGTAAAATGCTGAATGGTTTCACACTGATCCTATTTTTCTAGAGGAACAAAAGATCCCCACTGCCCTGAGATATACTACAAGCCTTACTTTCTTCATCTTATGGCTATGCTATTCTATCCCTGCAGGAGTGCTTCTTGCTTAAAATGACCCTTCTGATTTTGGTAACTGTATGAGAACTAACTGTGCTATAAGAAAGCAGGTATGAGAAAGCAGATATGAGAAAGCAAGGGAGAAGGCACTTGTTTCACCCAAGTCAGTGCAAGTTAACCTGCTGTTTTCCTGTGCTTCAGCCCTCCATTGTGGGCATGGGACTTCAGAGTGGTGTCTGGCATATTCCTGAGCTCTAAAAGCAGAGTCACAGGAGAATGGTTACAAAAAGATCATCCAAATAGTAACAGATTAGTTTCAATCTTTGCACAAGACTAGAGCAGGGACTTAGTTTCCTACTAAAAAATGTATTCACAAATGGATGCCATGTTTGTTTCCATCCACAATTTCAACAGTTTCTGCAACCAACTCAAAGATAATAGCATGAAAGTAGGTTTGTGCCTCTTGATCAAAATTCCTGGATGCTGTTCACTCTCCCACTTATTTCCTGCCTCCTATGGAGGCATGCAAGAAACTTTAGGAGAACTGAAGCTCAGTCCTGAGAGCAAACCTGTCCTGAATTCCCTGGAGATTAGGGTCTCTGGCTGTGGGCAGTAGCACCTGCCTAAGATTCTAACAGCAACCAAAGAGAACATGGGATGGCAGAGAAGGACACTGAAAGAGCTAACAGCTGAACTAGAAATGAATAACTTCCTATGGCATGTTCAGAAGTTATAATGTACCCTCAGGATATGCACACAAACAAGAATGAATATGTGTCAGTATCACATTGCTATAGACAGATACACACACTAAGAAGGCAACCTATGTCCATAATCAACATAACTCCAGAACAGACTGATAGTTTCAAAGACCAAAATGCAACTAACAAGGAATTCTTAAGGATTTACTTCCTTAAACCAATGAAACAAAAACACTGTATCCTCTTCATCGATTTTGACTATTTCACTTCTGTGAACAAAACTCTTCTTTTTATTCAAAACATTTTCCTGGAGAAATCCCATGACCCTTTAAAATGTATATTATCAGTACCATTTTCCAAACAGCTAATTGCTAACAATAGAGTCCAATTTTCACTCCCCTGCTGAGTGTCCTGTTTTCTCATATACTGAAAGTCAAGACGCTCTCTGCCCTGCAGACTATAAGGCAATTCCTGGAGGAGGCATCCAGACACATCCTTCCTCTAACGTAATTCTTGGCAGCAAAGCAGTGGTTCTGAATATTGAAACTGTAGCCTTTTTTTTTTACAGAACAAAATTCACGAGTCCACATAAATATTGAAAGTCATGTAATAGAACGTGTTTATTAAATCTAAGAACCTGCATGCAGAGTATAGCGAACGAGGACATGCCTGAGTTATTGGTCCTAGGTTTAAAATCAGCTCTGGAGGTTAAAGATTTTCAGAATAATTTGCAGGGGTACAGCAAGTACTGGTAGCTGAGATGATAATTAAAATGAAGACACAGTCAGTGACCTCGACACTGAGACAGGAGCAAACCAAAGGGCCATTTCTGTTACTTTCACCTGCTTCAACCACATGCAATGTTCAGCCAGGACTCTAGTGAGTGTAACCTGCTGAAATCTTGAAATTAGGTGAAAAGGGCATTCCCGTTAAATGGAAACTGGAAAATCTAAAGGTCTATGAGTCATTTGTACACTCACGTGTAAAGCATTGCTCAAATACTGCATAGAGATTAGCCACAAAATATTTTTTCCTGTGACTTTACTGTTATTTTATGTTTTACTTTTAATTTAATTAATTAAACTTAATTAATTAACATATCTTGTATCGTTAGTTTCAGAGGTAGAGTTCAGTGATTCCTCTGACCACAGCATATTTAGAAACCACAACCACATGGACTCGTGCGGCCATTCAATTTCATTTAGAAGAGTTGTTTACCAAGAATCAGAGCCTAGATCTCACTATTACTGAAATAGTCTATAATCACTACCCTTGGTCAATGTTAGTAGCACTATATCTTGCTAAGCAATGTATACCACAGAGATCTAAGGTTGCTCCTTATAATATATAAAAATACCTTTTCTTAAATCTGTAGTATCATAGGCTAAAGAAATAATTGAGTGCATACATAGATACAGACATACATAGACCAAGCAAGCAGAGAGCATATAGAAAGAACCTGCTCATTTTTTGATGGGGAGGTGGTCAGAGAAAGTCTCTGAAAAATTAACACAAGTGAGGTAAGATCCAGCAAAAAGGAACTGAGAAGGTGACCCACAAGGATTCCTTGAGGGAGGAATGTTTCTGGCAGAGGAAAGAAAAATAATAAAGATGCAGAGGGAGAAGCCCATTTGCCATGGCTAGACGTCAAAAACAACACTGTGGCTGGCGTAGGACGAAAAGTAGAACACCTGATTGAATGGGCTCTCACAGGTCACTGCAACGACCTTGCCTTTTAGACTCAATAAATACATATTTTTACACTAAAGAGATCCAGATTAAATGGAAGCTCATCCTATCCTTCGCACTCCTTGTAATTTGTTAGGTGTCATTTTTCTAGTAGTGGGTGAGAGTTGAGCCATCTACTATTTCTCGTATTATCCTTTTTATTGGCTATCGGCATGAGATTAGAGACCTATACCAATGAATTAAAAGAAAATTAACCATGATTCTTACTGATTTAGTATGGAATATAGTACTCTTCACTAACTGATTCTTTGGAGGAGTATCCCTAAGCAATTTCTTTATGCTCAGCCGTGCTCTAGAAGCCCAGCTGTGAAGTCCAGGAGGATTGGGAAATGATTGTTCCAATTTTTTTCTTCAGGATTAGCATAGTTTGGGTGTAAGTGGTCACTCAATAATATATGCTGAATAACTAAATTATTGCTCTTGGAATACAATGAGGGACAGTGTATACTTGGAGCCTAGTTTTGTGGAATTTATAGTGAAGTGAAAGATATTATTAAATAAGTGATTATATTGCTTAATCATAAGTGTGATGGAGGAAGGATAGTTACATAGTGATTAGTGATAAATCATTGCATAAATTTATAACAGGATGATTACTCTCAAAATAATAACTAAAGTTGTTGAAATACTAATGGATATTCGTAGAGGAATTTGAAAGGGAAAGAGTCACAGTACAATTTGCAGATACTTATTATTTGTTTAAAACATGATTAGGCAAAGTGTTGAAAGGCACCTAACAAAATTAAGTCAACCTTACAAATGGTGCCAGGATGTTTATTGGATTTGTTTGGAAATTTCTCAAAAAAATAATTTAAGATTTGGCCAATTTACTGCAAAGCTAATTCTATAACTACATCCACAAAAGAACAAATCTATCACCTCAGCATCTTCACCAAGAACAAGAGTAGGCATAAAAACTTTAACAGTAATTTCAAAGCAGATGTTGATTTCTCTCCTATTCTTCTCATAGATAATTCATTAAAAGCTTGCAAATGTCAATTCACAAATCAAAGACACATTTGTATCTTTGGGTTCTCACATTTAAAAGGAGAAATGCATTCATGTTTATGCAGGATATGTCATCTCAATTTATAATTACCTGTCAGCTTTAAGGACAAATGAATATTCAAGACACAGGGAGAATCGTCATTACAACAAAACGCACAACTTCGCTGATTGTTCTGGAAGGCACTGAGAAGTTGTCTATTGACAACCCTTAGTATGGGTCTGAAATTATCTAAAGCTTTTCCTATAGCCCATTAAAAAAGAAATAAAATCTAACCAAAGAATCTTGATTACAAACAGTGGTGTTTATTGTTTCCAAAGCAGCACTTGGCAAACTTTGTCAGCAAAGGGTCAGACTGTAAATATTTCAGCTGTGTAGGGCAAACATTCTCTGTTAGTTACTCAAACTCTACCCAAGTAGAGTTGAGAGCAGCCTATGCCAACAAATGAGTGTGGCTGATAAAACTTTATTTACAAAAGCAGACAGCAGACAAGGTTTGGACCTAAGGATTTAGTTTGCAGACACTATTCTGGAAGATGATAATATTAAAGCTCAGGAATGTTTTCCACAAATGATTACAACCAGGTACATTCCAAATTTTTGAATGCTATGGTGTCTCAGGTGGTATCAAGCCTGGTAAATAAATCCTATTTATGTTAATTAATTAAAAACCCAAATGAAAGTACCTCAACTTGGCTGTAGTTGATACATTGAGGCAGACACAGGATTTAAAACAAAACTAAACAAAACCCAGAAAGGAACCCATAAAAAGAGGTTTGAGCAAGCGGGATGCATGAATCCATGCCTTAAATCTTTTCCATGGGACTCACCAGAAATTCATGAAAGCAGAACCCAAATTAAACCAGAAGTCAAGATGTCTGGATTCTATGATTAGTTTTGCTACAAAGAGCACATATGACCTGTACAGTTCAATTACTCCAGCTCTAAGAAATATATATGTGAACTCAATGAACTTGGAAATTATTCCAAACTAGAAAAGTTGCTGATACTCTGAAAGAAATGTCCTCATGAAAGATATCACCTGCGGTAGGAAGTCACGTCAGGATAGCCAATGACAACCAAGAGGATAGGTACTCCATTAGGCAGATCTGTCTTTGACAACTGAGTTGCCAGGGACATTACAATGAAGGAAAATTACAGCAAGATGTCGGCATACCTTATAGCATACATGCCATATGTTACAGGAAAAGTCTATTCAAATAAGCAAGTAAACAAATGTACTGCCAGTAAGCCAAAATATTTTTTTGCTTGCAAAGTAGAAGTATGATTTTCCTCAAAAATTAAGAAGCACAGCCTCCTATAGAAATGTGTGTTCGTATCCTCACACTTTTCTTTTTTAAAAAGTCAATTTGCACTTTATATTTGATCATTTAAGATGCTGCATTTAACTGTGAATCTTAAATAGCCTAAATCCAAGTAGTTTTCTAGAAATATAATCTCAAATTCCCAGAAGCTCAGCTTTCAAAACTCAACAGAGAAACATATTGGAGGATTGCCTGAAGGATATACTGCCTGTTGAATATTCAGGGTTCTTTAAAATCTATCTTTTCAGTAAGCCAGATCAGCAGAGAAACAAACTTCTAATATGCATTTTATTGTTCAACCCAACACTGTCACGTGCTCACCGTAGAGTTGTTTTTACTGAATTATACTTGGCTATCATGTTATAAACATTAATTGAGGAGACTTGCATACAGTGCATCTCTGTGGTCTGGTTTGCTTGGGACAATCCTACCTATCCCTGTGGTCCTGGCACAAAGACTAATAATGCCTCTGTAAGCACCATTTTCCCCTAAGTGATGGAGATTTAAACAATTAACACCCTTTCAAGAGTTAACAGGTAAAGAAAAAAAAATACAATGTAACATTCTCTCTTATTTTCCCTAAACCAAGTGAGAAGAAAAAGAAGGATCAAAGAAGAGAGGTTCACTGTTCTCGTATAGGTATGGCAAAGGTTGGATGTTCAAGGAGGAAGTCTAGTGGCTTTCCACTTCTTGGTCACCAAGGAAGGCAGATCTTGACTTGTGGCAAGGCTCAGGAGAAGGATGACAGCTGTATAGACCAGACAGAGGTCTACCCTATCCTGTTGCCTCAGGTTACTCTGGAGAGATGACCAAAGGGATCTCACTTTTTAAGTGACAGACCATTGCCGGGGCTGGCTCCCGGCAAATCCTCTTAAAATATATCACTTCCCTTTAAGTGTACCTGAATTCAAATAGCTACATGATATTCAAGTTTTATCAGTTCACTATGTTTTTAAAATACACAAATTTCAACTAATTTGTGGGACAGCACAGTGATTAAGTGGAGACAACATTTGTTTTGGAGGACCTCGCTCCCAAAATGTTATTGTCTTAATTCTCTCTTTGTCTTCTGTAGTTTATATTTGTTATAGCTACATCCCTGCATTTTTATATCATTTTAAATCCTTGTTGGAACAAGGCAGCTTATAAATTAGTGAATAGAAAATATAAATGAATAGTGGGAAGGGAGGTTATTTCTCAGGCTTCCTCAGATCATGCTGAGATTTCCTAAAGACAGAATGGGACTAGTTTATCTAACAATTATTAAGTATTAGTACTATGCATCGAATTAGAGATGATAACACCATATCACACTCTCAGAATTATACATAATTTATTTTCCTTTCTTGAGCCAACAGTGGACTATAGTTTTACAGTAAAGCCCTTTCTGCTGCCCATTTCTGTGTATGAACACAGCACACGTTTTCTCCATGGACCAGCATGAGGAATGTGAGGCAATAGAGGGTTTTGTCCTACCTATTGATTTATTTAAAACCCTTTGGCCCCTTATGCATCCTGCATGAAGTATAATACTTTATTAAGACAGCTAATCCAAACATAACTTCTTAAAAGAGCATGGCTAAAAAGGAAAATGCAATAGTAGTGTTGTGGGTTAAACTATGTTCCCTACAACAGTAAGTTAAAATCCTAACACCCAGTTCCTATAACTTATGATCCCACCTTGGAATAGACTCTTTGCAGGTGTGACTAGGAAGAGGTTGCCTGGGTTATGCTAAGCTCTAAGTCCAATGACTGTGACCCTTTTAAAACAACCATGTAAAGACACAGGGACACACAGATGCAGAAGGAAGAAGGCCATATGGCAATGAAAGCAAGGGCTAGAGTGATCCAACCTTGTGTATATCCTTACAGCTGGACACTGTCCTCTTAAATATGTCATCAGACCCCACTGGTAGAAAAATTGTACATATACAGTACATTTCATTTTCACCCTGCATGTGCAGAAATCATACATCTGGTTCATTTGAACCTAAATCCTAAGTGAAGAACTGGTGGATACCTAATCCATGTAATAGTTATCATTAAATGAACATATTCTACACGTCAGGTGCAAAATGTCACTGCTTATAGGACCCTATTAACCCTATCGATCGACACATAAAAAACATTCAGCGATGTCTGTTCAATAAATAAATCAATATGAATAATACATCAATGTGCCATCAAACTAAATTGAATAAAGGCCTCAAGTTATAGAGAAACTATTTGAAAATTTCCATTCACAATAAAGGAATGGAGCCATTTTGTGTATGACTGTGACCATTGAGAAATTATGTTTTAAAGTTAGGCTTCAGTAAAATTCTCTTTTACTTCAATTATATCAATACATATTTTTAACCAGAATATCAGAAATCATATTCTTACTGTTTATGTTGTTTGGCTGTTGTTTTAGTCTCTGGTCTATAGCTCAGGCTGCTCCCACATGATCACATTGAGGCTTTGGAAACTTATCAGATCCTCTCCTCACACTGAGTTGGTTTTTGTTTTGTTTTGTTTTGTTTTTTTGCTTGTTTGCTTGTTCATAAATAGCAAGAGTAAGAAACTCTTTCTCTATGGATCAATGATTATGAGCTTAACCCCTGGAGTCAGATAACCTGGGTTTACTATTCACACCACTTAAAATCCATGTGAACTTGGCAACTTCTTTTAACTCCCTGAGCCTTTTATTCATCTGTATAATGAACCTAAACTATTGCCTAACTGAAGTTTTATTCCAATAGTAAAATTTTGAAACAGAAGCTCGTGGCCTGAGAATTTAATAACTACTAGATTACAGCATAGTGATAATCTGTACCCTGCTATTCCCTTTCTCCTTCCCTACCATATACCACTCCCCAACACCCTTGCCCTATTACCTTACACAAACATACTCTGAAACATGCTGGTATTTGAGAATCCTGCATGCGCATGAAGGGTATGGACACGGAGGATGTCCAAGGCCCTAGAAGGTGCGTGCAGATACAGTAGCCCAACATCTGCCTCTTATCATGCTTCTGTATCCCAGTGGACTTGCTGTAGTTATAGGATTTCTCTCTGTGACAGTGATAGTACAAGGTGGGGGGAATTATGGGCAGAGAGAGGCTCCGAATTCAAGGACAGAACATTCAAACTAGAAGAGATATTCTAGATCAAGACACCTACTTAAAAAAGACATGAAGCCACAGAAGTGGCATGCCTGACTCAAGTCTGAATTCACTAAAATCCTTGGGTTGTGCCTCTCTCTATGAACTGTGTTCCTGTCCCCTCCTGTCTCCCTAGAAACTTTAGTAATGTCCACCAGAAAAGAGCAGAGAAGAAATTGCTAACCATGGGACCCACTTTGCAAGATGATTCTAAGTCATTAACTGATTAAATGAAGCCAATTTCAATGGAGCCCTTCCTTTTCTCTCTGCTACTCCTTGGAGGAAAATTTGATGAAGAAGAAACAAAACTACTAGTCAATTAAATGTCAAGTATTCCAATAATCTAACTTAAATAAATTATTTTAGTATCTTAAGAAAGAGCATGAGTGTTTTAAAATGAGGATCTAGTTTCCTTTTAATTTTAGCTTTTGATTAGCTAAACTATAACATTATTTTACTTATATAAACTTAAATTCGTTTAGCTCAGTCAGAGAGATGTCCCAAGAGCTTTCGATAGTATGGGGAAGGAGGCATCTCATAAGAAAAGGGATTTTTCATCCTAAGGATTCTTGGAGGCATTTGCTGATAAATGAAGTGAAGGTTATGTATCATGTTTTCACTTAACATATATATATTGAATGGACTGGGCCAGATACCCTATCAGTTGCTAAGTATATGAAAATAAGACTTGGATCTTGTTCTCAAGAAGCCTATGGTCTAGTAGAAGACTCATTATTAGAAAAAGTGACAATAAATGTAAGGGTACAAGTAAACCATATATACTATATTAATCTTAAAATTGTCCCTAAATCACTCTTGGGCTAAAAAGAAACTGTATCACTGAAGAACTGACTCTTGATAGACACACTGATTAAGAAGGAGAAACTCTTTGAATTAAAGAATAATACAAGTTTAGAAGCTTGATTTTAAGTTACCAGATAGTAAAATCTGATCCAGCTTCATCACCTCACTTTCCATTTAATAGGTACTAAAATCATACAAATAATTACAGACTGGAAATTCTTATTAAAAAGTTATAAGATTCTATGAGGGAATGTTCATTAATCAAAGCTCAGATGCAGTCTTACGGCCAAATATGTAGACAATACTGGGAGAAGGTAGATTTTTATTTATTTTTTATTTTTTTATTTTTTTACATCACTTGTCTGCTCCTATCCCAGTGACAAGATCTCTGGGCATAAAAGAAAGGAAAGAACACTGGGTATGTTAATGGCCCTCAGTAGATCTTACTTTTTTTTTTTTTTTTAAGATTTTATTTATTTATTTGACAGAGAGAGAGATCATAGGTAGGCAGAGAGGCAGGCAGAGAGAGGAGGAAGCAGGCTCCCTGCTGAGCAGAGAGCCCGATGCAGGCCTCCAGATAATGACCTGAGTCAAGGCAGAGGCTTTAACCCACTGAGCCACCCAGGCACCCTCAGTAGATCTTTCTAATAGTGCTGCCTTTCCTCTTATCTTCTGCTCAGGTCACGATCTTAGTAACTAGCAAATTAAGCAATCTATGTAATGTGAGTTCACTTTTTCTCTTTATGGGTTTGGGAAAATGATAGTCTATCTACCTGACACTTAAACAATGGGATATTTACTATTTTTAACATAAAGTACACTTGTTTCATTAGAAATACCATAAATCGAGCAAAGACAGAGCCTGAGCTGTGTTGAGTTCCACAAAGTCATCGTGGCACGGAGCACCCCCACCCTGACGACTGCCTCACATTTAGAGGTCTAAACTTAATCTCCAGGATTCCATCGGGAAAGGGAGCTCAGCGGCTAGAGCTCGGACTGGGAATCCGGATTTGGAATTTCAGCCTGATTCCAGAGACCACAACCAATTCCTTGGTTAAATCAGTCTAGCAATTTCATCAGTTATTCAACATCTGTTGAACCTGCACTGCACGCGAGGCACTATATGTGCTAGGGTATACCAGCGAATACAAGAACTGCCTGCACACTGTGCTATCTCTGTGAAACTGGAAAGCTGTCCATCAAAATGGCATCAGACTTACTTATCAGTCCAATTATTGTTGGTTCTATTGTCCCTTAAAAAAAAAATAGTGAATTCAACTCCTGTTTCATGTTCAGGAAATAAGAAAAGTTTGAAATTGGTCATTTCCAATGGAACAATGACCAGTGTAACAAATGGACAAAAGAGAAAGTTAAGATAATCAGGAGATGTAGTGTTTATGTACAGCACATTCTTGAACTGAGAACTGGGATCCAAATGTATACCACACCCGCTGTGAACTGTGTGATGACAATTATTGCATTTCAGTAATATGAAACGGGTCCAGGTTTATTAAGTTTTACAAGCTCCTGGCAACACTAAAACTCCAGGTTTCACCCATTACACAGAACGCGCTATGACTATGACCAGCATGAACAAAATTCCCATAAGCAAATATTTTATTTCAAGGGTGATCTCACGTCAAAGTTTACAAACAAAACTTAACAAATGAGAAAGCAATCCTACCTGATGGACAGTCTTTTGGCATAAAAACAAAAAAATTAGTATCCAAGAACTTGATGTATGGGGTGATTTTAAAAAAAGATAAAAAATAAGTATGTTAAGGGACACCTGGGTGGCTCAGTTGGTTAAGCGACTGCCTTCGGCTCAGGTCATGATCCCGGAGACCCGAGATCGAGTCCCACATCGGGCTCCCTGCTCGGAGGGAAGCCTGCTTCTCCCTCTCTCACTCCCCCTGCTTGTATTCCCTCTCTGGCTGTGTTTCTCTCTGTCAAATAAATAAAATCTTAAAAAAAAAAAAAGTATGTTAAAATGAGATAAAGATTGAACATAAAGAAAATTATTACAATGAAAGGACAAGGGGTTATGATTAATCACCTAAATTGTTAACTATAAAGAATGAGTTAAACAGCAAATCTGACACTGCTAAAGAGAGATTTGTAAATGGAAATATAAATCTGAGGAAAACATTTGAAGTTCAGTAAAGAGATAAAAGAACTAGAAGAGCAGATCTCAAAGTGTGGTCTCTGCATCAGGAATATCAGCATCATCAAAAATTTGTTAGAAATAAAATTTTGGAGTCCTACCCTACCTTTATGGAATCAGAGATTCTGGGAGTATAGACCAGCAATCTATCTTTTAATACATTCTCCCAGTAATTCAGCTATTTGCTATATTTGAGAATAACTGAACTAGATAAGATGAAAAATAGATTTGGATATATGGAGACATAGAAGTTCTTCAACATACCTTAAATATTCTAGAAGGAAAGGAGTAGGATAAATAAAGATAAACCATAGTGACAGAGAGTATCACCAAACTGGAAAAGAGAGAAAGAGAGCTTTAAGATTGACAAAGAAAATTATTAACATAATAAATGTCAGAAAGTCTAATTTATACATTGTGGTAAAATTGGAGAATATAAAAGACAAGCTATTATCTTAAAAGCAACCAGTGAGACTGACTTTTAAAATGATAGTAGGAGAACCCTTTTCCAGTCTAGCAAATATTTAACTAATAAAAGATTCAGAAATTAACCAACTGAAGGCTTTAGAAATTGTCCTGAGTGTATATAGCAAATGGACCACCATTTATTCAAGACAATATACTACATCTAGATAAAAGCAGCAAGAATCTGTGGCATTTAAACCGTCAGTATTATTTCCTACCCCGTTCCCCTCCACACCCAGCTTGATGTGAGGGAAGCTCTAACTCAGGCATTTGAAGCCAAGCAGATAGGTCTTCGTATCTACTAGCTCTCAGTCTAGGGCACAGTAGGACCCAGGAGGGCACGCACATCCCACCCCAACTCTGAACTGCAGAAACCCTATTCTGGGAGCTGTTGCCAGAAACATTGGTCTCTTCCTACACCCAGTCCCACCCACATGGCTGAAGTTCGACTTCAAGCACAGCACACCATACAAGCCTGATTTCAAACGCCTCGGCCCACCTAACATGTAGGGCAGAGGCTCCATGCCAAGAGGGCAGGTCCAAAAGTCCAGGGGCTATGTTTCTGCCCAGAGCCCCACTTGCCGAACAAGGAGTCACTGCAGGAGAAGAGGGCAACTGTCTTACACCCCCAGACTCAGTGTGGCCCAGCGGCTCTATCCATTGGAAAGACAGACAGTAAGCACAGAGTTCACTTTTCCTAATTAAGTTTGACTTAATTTGGAGGAGATTATGGTTATTTTTTAAACACAACAGAGATTACCAAATGCGTAATTAAGAGATCCATCGCTCTCTGACTGACCGTAATCACAAAAAATGAAAACTGTAAACAGGAAAGAATTTTAACTGAGCAAACCTGTGAAAGAGACAATTAAGGAGAGCCTTCAGGGGGTCAGAGCAGCCACAAAGACTGGCAAGACTCTGTCCCCGTAAAGGGACCTTACTTTAATTGGATCAGACTGTGGAACAATTCATGCCTCAGGACAGTGTTGCAAAAAAATACAACAATCAGCTCGCAATCTGAGAAAGCGAATAGGTATGATATTAATAGAGGCTGACCACCTCAGGTGCTCTGTGAAACTGTACATGCCCAAGGCTGCATGATCCCAGAAGAAACATTAGAGACTTCACACACTACTGGAAAAATCAAACACACTAAACTAATCAAATTATCAAGAAACTAAACATGCAAACAATAAGTCCCAAAGGGTACAGGAAATAAAGACCCAGAGTTGCTGGAATATATTACTTAAAATACCCAGTTTTCAAGGAAAAGTCATGAATCATTCAAGGAAACAGAAAGTACCACTCATAAACAGGAATAAAAGCAAGCCCGTGCGAAGGCCAAAAATATCAGATAGAACAATGAAAAAGAGTTGAAAGGATCAATTGGAGAAAATCTACTTTCAAATTAATGAAAGCCAATAAATTTATCCTATAATTCAGACATTCTGAGAACCTCAGTGAAATTTCTCTTGCTTTCAGGTCTCCCATATCAAACATATTTCTCAAATGTTTTAAGAAGTCCCTCATTTCCAAAATACTAAATAAAACTATTTGCAACAGCTGATGGATAAATTATTTTCTCCTAGAACCTCTGAAGCTTCACCTAGTTATTTAGTTGAACTCTGAACTTGATCCTCAACAGCATCCTGGGGGAATGGGGTCTCTGACTGAATTCACTGACAAGGATTTGATTAGATCTCCCACTCTAGGATCATTCTCACTGGTATTGAGTTTTTCTTTGTATTTTGCAGAAATCAACTTACCTTGTCACTTTTCCATGTGGTTCTGAATGCGTCCTTCGGAACAATGTAGAATAAATTGATACAGTCTTCATCTCTCAGCTCTTACCGAACTTGCTCTTCACTTTGCACAGAACGTGTCTTATGTTGTGGCATTCTGAATATCTCCCTGCAGTGTTTTTCCCATAACATTGATCCAGATTTGGTCATGCTGCCACATCCTATCTGTGGTGACATGGTATAACTTGTTAAACCAAGTGGTCCTTTGAGGGCTTTCACACAGAACCACTAAGTTACAAACATCACCAATATCTAATTCAAGGCATTTTTCTCCCTTCTTTACTTTTCCTGCTTTGTGTACTTCTCTGACTACCATATTCTGAAATCTTCATGACTTCTCCCTCCCTAGAGGCATCACACGTGATACCCTGCAAAAGCAGGTGGGATCAGAGAAGAAGCTTGGTTCCAAAAGTTTGCAGAGTAAAGGCAATTTTCTCAGCCACTTCACAACAACCTGAGTTATTGCTGGTTTACCAATCCTTACTCTGTGTCTCAGTATGAGTTACTATGAGTCTGGCTTTCTGCAAGGTAGCGATATGTTTTCAATTGCTACTTATTTTCCAAGAATGTCGTTTCTTGTCATGTATTCAATTAGTCATTTTAAAAAACACATTTATCGCTATAAAGCAAGGCTAGGATTAATGGTGACCTATTTCTTTCCCCTGGATTTGTGCATTTTTTCTCCTATTTGTGCCTTCGCACATGAACCCTGTGTTCTTTTATTAAGGAAAAAAAAGATAAATGTTTACAAAAACGTTTGTTGGCCAACTTCACGGTGTTTTGCTCACTGCCATTTATTCCAAAGATTCTATCTGTGCTCTGACCAACACTGTTCGTATCTGAAATGGCCTTGTTACTTAATAAGACATTTTCTACTCCATTTGGGATCTCCTTGTTCTAAGCTATCACATTTAAAAACTTGTTTTATTTATTAATTTGTATGGTGTTGGATCTCAGATTTAGAAGTATTCTCAGATGTGGAGAAGAAGTATTCTAAGATGTGGAGAACAGGACGCATACTGTGTTTAGGGTAGACTATACTATCAATTTGTGTCTTTCCTCTTGTGAGGAACGAAATTGAACAGCCTCCTAGATGGAAGATTGGGCCACATGTGATATGGTGCCGTTAGTAAAATAAAAACTACTTGAGCCTATGCTAACTGTATCCTATTCCCTTTCACCTATGTGTAGCAGCTGAGACCTAACAGCTGCTTCAGTGAACATCAAAGCTTGCTCAGAGGAAGATCTGCATTGCTCCTCCTATATATACAAACATTTCTCTTAATTCCCTACCCATGCACATCTGCTGGAGTATCATGGTTTACAAAGATGGCAACTCTTACTGAACGCCAAGGGAGTGGTTGAGACATTTCTGTATACAGAATCCTTGTTCTGGATTAAAGACAAAGGGATAGAACCTCATGAGATGCCCCTGCCAAGGAAAATCAGATTCTAACAACAACCACTAGTAATAGTAAAGCCCTTGAGAGCTGTATGAATGGATATTCACAGATACCATCTCGTTTTAATTTCAACACCATCATGTGGGGTAAAACAGAAGACACTTTGCATTACCTCCTTACCATCCACCTAGTTATTTACCCTTTGCAGAAGTTTCACTTTCTGTTAAATTATGTGAACCTCAAGAAACTGCTTCCTTTCCTAGATCTAGGGTAAAACCCCTGAATCAACGGAAGCCAGCCAGCATATTTTTTTTTAATTTTTATTATTTTTATTGTTACTTAAATTTTTTTTCCCCAGTGTTCCAAGATTCATTCCCCATCCCCCACACCCAGTGCTCCACGCTTTAGATGTCCCCAGTACCCACCACCAGGCTCTCCCATTCCTCTACCCCCCTCCCGCCAGCCAGCATATTTAACTTCCCTGGTCATAGTCATTGGTACCCGTGTGGACATAAAAAAAAACCCCACGCTGACATTTTCTAAGCATCCCGGGATGAAAATATTGCCTCTTTCATACCACATGTAAATGACCAAATATTGGCTCAGGAAGCCAGTAAAACCCATCTTGAGATTATGAAAAAAATCTACCACAGAATGAAGAAGATATTTTTGAGGCCAAGAAGAATAATGGAGGGAAGGCAAATCTTTGGAATATGACAAAAAAACAAAACAAAACAAAACAAAAAAACCCACAGGGTTAAAGATGCACATGAAACTAATCCTTCTTCTGGGTGTTTTATTTGTCCAATCAGTAAAACCTCTTGTTTGTGTCAATCAGTTTTAATTTGGTAACTGAAAGCAATGGGACAGATCTTTGATGAATTGCCCTAAAAAGAGCAAGGGCTTGCCTAGAGGTAATCTACTTAAGAGAAAATTCTAAATAGGATGATAAGAGGGAGATAGTAGAGAAAGGCAGGGAAGGATAAAAGCCAGTAAAGAAAGTATAATCAAGTTAATCACTGCTGTGGGCAGTTGGGGTTAAAATCCCAGGGATCCTGAGGGATCCATGTAAAATATGCTTCAGAGTTGTTCCTCTGAAGGAGAAGAGACTGCACATTTATCCACCGATGCCCACATCCCACTGATGGAGAGAATAAGTGTTAACACGCCCTTCAGGTTGAATGGCTTCCAGTGGCAGGAAAGCCTTGGGGCAGAAAATTAAAGAGACTTTGCAGTATGACCTCAGGGTAGGTATACACTGAACTGCCCACAACAGCAGTATTGACATCCGAAGGGCTGGAATGGATAGATTAAGGGCTGAGGGATAGATTTTAAGCAAACAAAGGAATGAGGAAAGGAGCAAAGAAAGAGCACATGCTGTAGGAGACAGATCAGGAATTGCTACCATTTTTTATATCAATCTTACTTAGGGAGATTATAGTTATCTCTCCAAAGTTGAAGAACTAACAAAAGCAGGGATTTTTGACACAGCAATACTGAAAACTGATACTTATTGAAATTTTACTACAAACAAGACCGTGTGTTATGTTTTCATGTATTATATCATTTAATATTTAAAATAGTTTCTACACTATTGGTAGAGATATAAATTGGTACAAAACTATGGAAAAAAGCATGGAGGCAGTTCCTCAAAAAATTAAAAATAGAACTATCATCCAATCTAAGCAATTGCATTACTAATTACCCAAAGAAAGCAAAAACACTCATTCAAAAGCCCCTCTGTTATTTGCAGCATTAGTTGTAATAGCCAAGAAAGCAACCTAAATATTTACCAATAGATAAATGGATAAAGGAGATGTGTTTTAACACACACACACACACACACACACACACACACAGAGGAAACTTATTCAACCATAAAAAGAATGAAATCATGCCATTTGTGATGACACTGATGAATCTAAAGGATACTTTGCTAAATGAAATAAGTCAGAGGAAGACAAATACCATATGATTTCTCTTATATGTGGAATCTAAAAACCCAACAGACTGATAAATACGGAGAACAAACTCATGTTTACCAGAGGGGAGGTGGATAGCAAGACGGGCAAAAATGATGAACGAGATTAGGAGGTACAAGCTTCCAGTTATAAAATAAATAAGTTGTGAAGTTAAAAATATAGCATAAGGAAAGAACATAGTCAACAGTATTGTATTAACGTATGGTGACAGATAGGGACTGCACGTATCTGTCGGGGACTGTGTGTGATCCACCCCTCCCACCATGCCAGAAGCAATACCAATATACTTAATAGTTTATATGTAATATACTTAATAGTTTAAATGTAGTTACTTAAAGTTTTCACGACCACCCATTCACCTTTTGTCTGTGTGACCACTCTGCCTTGCACGGTCAGAGGAGAAGACATTCCATTGAGATAAGATGAGACAGAATCAACTGTTCGCCTAGAGTTAGATTGATGTGACTGCCAGTGGACCAGGGTCTGTTTCCGCCCACAATTAGGGATGCTCTGTCCTAGGTTTATGGCACCTAAGCGGTGCCGATGTCTTGGGGAATTTATGATTGGAAACCTGAAAGAAGTCTGTGTAAGCTCTTACAAATCTCTCTTATCATACACCCTCCCCTCGAGAAGAGCTGTAACTAAAAAGCTTTAAATAAAGAACCCTGAAGACACAGTCTTCAGGAGAGGAGGAGACAGCAGGAGCTGCCCACCACTCTTTGCGTCTGGTCTCCTCATATCGCCGACTCCGTCACCACCTTCAGGGAACCCTGACCGACCGATGCTGGGGCCGGCTCCCGGCACGTATCCTAGTCAGCACTGAGTGATGCATAAAACTATGGAATCAGTATCAGTTTTATAACCGAAACTAACATTATGTTGATCATATTTCAATAATTAAATTTTAAAAATTAGACATCCCTAAAATGAATAAATGGATGGATGAATGAACGAGTGAATGAATGAGACTCTTGGCATAGCGATAATACCGAATATATAGAAAAAGAAACTTGGGGAGAGAAAACTGTCCAATATACTCCGACCCACATGTTGAACATGCCCAAACTAGATCTCAAATTCAGATTCCCCCAGACTCCACTACCCACGCAACACTGCCTTATACTCAGCCCCAGCACACAAGGGAAGGGATGGACAACATAAACACTCTCACTAATGACAGAAAGGTTAATGTGAATTCTCTGGACTTCCTTGGCAATTTTAAAACGCTATTTAATTTTAAACTAAGGATGTCATAATTTCTCAAAGGTTCATTTTACTCTTTGATAACATGAAAAACTCAGACTATGTTATCTCCAAGGACCCTCATAAATCTTAGATTATATACTTGCCTGACATAAGCATTTAAAATCCTTTATGAGTGAGCTCTAAACTATTATCTACATGTAAATACAAGAATATATTTTTTAATAAATAAAATTCAATGTGATTTTGGCTTTTCTGGGACCTGAGGGAAAACAGGTGTTACCTGTGGAACCATCAGTTATAAATACAGAATAACATTCAGCCTTTCAAGGATATTGATGAACCTGATGTGGGTCAGACACTATGTAGTCATTAAAAGTAAATGGGGATGAAAAGATGGTCCAGAGTTGATGGAAACTAATTACACGCCATCAGTTTTTCTTCTGGACTGGGATGAGGATACTATAGATTGAGATCAGGAAAAAACAATATGTCATCTAACTCTAACCTGCGTCTCAATTTTTTCCAAATCTTGAAGCTGATTAGGGACTTGCCTAAGAGATCAAAATTTTCTCATTAGCCTGTCCATGTGTATGCGCGCACACACACACACACGCACACACACTTTTCACATGACAATTTCCCAACATGGTGCTCCCTAAGGAAGCAGCACAACCAGGTGGAAAGAGTAGTGATGTGGAAATCAGGGAGCTTTTGGAGTCAACTTTAGCTGAGCCATTTTCTAACAAGATGCTACCTCTCTGAGCTTTACTGCTCCCATCTTTTGACTGATTTGTTTAAACTGCAAATTCATCAGCTAGAGTTGACTTACATATACATGATGCTTGATCTAGGTACTTGAATAGAGGAATAGTGACAACATTAGCGACAATAGCAACCACTCTTCATTGAGGGAGCACTTCAACCATCATTTAAAACAGGGGGTTTAAGGGTCACCTGGGTGGCTTATGTAGCCCCACTCTTGATTTTGGCTCAGGTCATGATCACAGGGGTCTTGGGATTTAGTGCCATATCAGGTTTTGTGTGGGGCGTGGAGCCTGCTTAACATTCTCTCCCTCCCTCTTCCCGACCCTACTCACACATGTGCTCTCTCTAAATAAATAAATAAATATGGGGTTTTGAAAAACTGCTTCCTTGAAAAATATAATTTCTTTAGCCTAAATCACAAAGTGAATTATAGTTTTTAAAACATTTTGAATGTCACAAATGATTTTACATAATTAACTACCACTGACAATTTAAAAAAAATTTTAACGTGTGATTCTCCCTGGGAATCTAAAAGTTAATTTAAAAAATACTGATACTCAAACTAAGGTCTTTTAAGTGTAGGAATTGTTTTTTCTATTTTTAGCAGCCTTCTTCTTTGCTTTAATAACGTAAACATTTAAAAGTAAAGGACTTAGAAAGCTTATTCTTCTGAGCTAATAATCCTTGAGATCAAAGACTGAAGCAAGAAATTTGGAAAGTCATAGATATAGAAGCAAAGGCACCCGTACGTCTCTATCATTTTACCTTACACGGAGTGAAGTTAACACTTCTATCAGCTGTTCCACAGACCAGCAAAATGTTTTTAAACATAAGTAGGCCCCATCATCCACATTAATAGTTAATGATAAATAATTATTATCAGAATTCAAACAGTTGTATAGGATAAAAATTTTGTCCAAGAAATGGACTTAATTTTTTTTAATTTAAATCCAATTACCCAACATATACTTGTGTATAACACCCAGTACTCATCACATCATGTGCCCTCCTTAATGCCCATCATCCAGTTACCCTATCCCCCTGCCGACCTCCTTTTCCGCAAGCCTCAGTTTGTTTCCAAGACTCAAGAGTCTCATATAGTTTGTCTCCCTCTCTGATTTCTTCCCAATTTCCCTGCCCTTCTCCTGTTGTCCTCTCACTATTCCTTGTGGTCCACACATGAGTGAAACCATATGATAATTGTCTTTCTCTTATTGACTTATTTCACTTAGCATAATACCCCGCAGCTCCACCCATCTCATTGTAAATGGTAGGTATTCATCCTTTCTGATGGATTTAGTTTAATCTGCCCCTTTCATGTTGGTGAGGATCTTCAGATTCAGTAATGTCATTTGTCTCTCTGTCATTCTTCATTTACTATGTTGTGCCATTTTGCCATATTGTCTATTGTTAATATTTGTATTAAAATCTAACTTTCTTAGTGGCTGACATCCTTCCTCCCCAGTAAGATTTTAAGATTATCGGTAAAAAGGGACCTGTCTCATGCCATTCGTCTCGTAGCCCCTGAGGTCACACAGCAGGTGTTCCTCCTACACAGCAAGAGCTTCGTGTGGAATATATTTAGTGTTTGGCTGCTTAGTTCGCTCCGCTCTGCACACATCTCCATCTCTTCATGCTGCTTCGTTTCTGCTCTGTAACCTCTGTTCTCCAATTTGACCTCTCCATCACGGTCGCTGGGGCCCTGTTTTATCAAATTTCCTCATCATTTTAAATCAAGTCAAGTCCATCTGTTTACTTTCTACTTACATGATCACCTGCAAACGTCTACCGGGTACACTCATACCTGTGTTATTTATGCTGGGGCCATAATGCATTTCGCCACACCGTATGCATCAAGGAGGCTTCCCAGAGCCACACTCTTTACCATTTTATTACATCTACTCAATTTTGCAAGACTATATCTCCCCCCAGTTGTCATTTCCACAATAGGGCCAGGGAGGAAGGACACTGAAGGTATGAAGATTTTACAAGATGCCCTTCTTTCTAAGGCCATTTTTCAGTTAATCAGTTTATTTTGTCTCGGCATCCCTAGTAATCACTACCCACTGCACATTATTTGGTATTTGAAAATTTCTGTGGTCTCCTCCTCCTCCTTTAATTTACATTCAGTTAATTTCAGGCGTCAGTTTCTCATGGACATTTTATACACCTACTCCATGTATCAAAAACAAAACTGTTTTGAAACGTAAGAAGTCCTCATCACCCACATTAACAAAATGTAGGCTCTGTCACTGATTTATCTGTACCTTAGTAACGGGCGAAAAATACAAAGGCAGATCGTAACTAACCTGTTATTTCTATTTCTGTTCTATGACACTAACCTGTCTTAGTGACAACAGTTACTGTGTAACTTTCAGCTAATCCTTTGTTCTCACTAGATCTCAGTTTCCTTTCATACAGAGAAGGGAGAGGGGGAAAGTCTAGAAGCCCTCCAACAGCCTTACGTGTAAGCACTACCCAGTGTCTGCCTTCTCAGTTGTATAACATAGAAAAGATATCCTTTCTCTCCTGAAAGGATTATTCCATGGTAAGAGAAGAGATGATCAAATTCCGCCTAGGAGAACTAGACCATAGAGCAATGACATGGCTTTCGGTGAGGGCTCTAATTTTTGAGAGTTCAATTTCAAAGGATCTCAGGCCAAGGGTTGGGGCCTATCTTTTCTGAGATAGGTAAACAAGAGGCAGTGAAAGCTGATAGGGATGACTTGTTCCTAAAATCCAGATGCCAGGGTCATGTCTTTGAACTATAAGCTAGACAATGAACAAGGCATGTCCCAGGGCAAACACCAAATTTAAACAGGGACTGAGTATCAGTTTCCATGCTCTTGATAGAGTCAGGTCTCGGTGGCTGAAAAGTAAATCAAGATTGCCTTTAAAATCATCAAACCTAGAATGTGGAACATAAACTCTAGAAATATAAATATCCATATGGAGTAATCAAGATTAACTATTTCCAGTTATCTTTTTCCTGGCAAAGATGGGATATACAGTCACCACAATCAAAGTGGACAAGCCCCTTCTCTTTCCATAAGTCCCCCCACTGGAATGCACCTGTGGACTTCCTAAGAAGCAAGCTGGAATCGAGAGACTTCAGGACTAAACAGATCTGGTAGGGGCAATCTGCTTTCCTATTCATACCTGGGAACAAAAATCAGGCCTAACTGGACTAATCCCGAATTAAAGACTTTATATATTCACAATATAAAGAATGACACCTTGTAGCTGATCTATGTGGCACATTTAACCATGCTATTTTTCTAAACTGCATTAAGTGGATTTACTTGGTTTTAGGGGAAGGCTTTTAACAATGGAGGCTGGTTGGGAAGATTTCTATTTTGTTGCATCTTTATTAGGAAGGCTTGAATTTAGACATATCTAGACAGCGCCACCTTGTGGACAAAAGGCAGTAGAGGGAGGTGGAGAATAGCTTCCACACAGGACGAGTGAAGCTTACTATTTGTACCTGATTGCTGTTTTATACTAACCTTAACAATCCACATATTTCTTCAAACACACACAGAGATTATGATCTAAGAGAAAGTGCTTCATTTTGACCTAAATATTATAGGTAAGCCTTTCCCCTCCCGTTTTATTATTTGTGGTTTTTATGTAGGATAAAATACACCGCATTGCATTAAAAAAAGAATCACAGGTGTATATGTATTTATACAAAACCTCACTTTAAGGTTTTTTTCAAACACAAAGAAATGAGTCAGCAAACTTTCCTTAAGATTGAAGTGCTAAATTTACCTCCATTTCTCAATTTGGATAGTCAGCACAACCTCAAGCCCATTATTAATTCTTAAGTATTTGGATTTTAACACAGCATAAATACTGCATTCTTTTTATTAAAGAAGAATGCTGTTGTAAAGGAAAGTACAGTACTGCAGAGGGTTTCCACTGGTGGTGACCTTTCATTCAATATATCATGTTAACATTACGCTGTTTTAACACTAGAAATAAACACATCTCAATTCTGGGGATAACCAATGTGATTTCGGATTTTTATAATCTGCAAACCCTGTCCTTGATTCTAAAATGATAAACTGGAAAGACATCAAATAAAACCAAATCCTTCCAAAGAAATATTAGAATTATTGTATATCTCTATAGCTATTTATACATATTTTTAATATCTCAAGTTCACTTTGAATATCGGAGTGCTTTGAGCTCTTCATATAAAGAAATCAGTTTCTTCCTCATTTACCAACTATTTCATGGATTCTGATTAAAGAGATAGTGAGTCTGCTGAACTCTAACGTCAGACAAAAATATCTGGAGATGTTTTAGACTGACTTGCCCCCCCCCCAAAAAAACCCCTCCTTATTTATCTTTGAAATATGCACACTCAGTGTTCGCCTTCCCAAACAGCCTCCCTCTGAGCCACTGTAACTCTGTGTCTCCACCTGTCCTGGCCAAGTCCCACAGGTACATGTGACAAGGGGCTGACACTTTCCAATGTCTCACCATTTCTCCTTTGTTTCTTTCCATCTCCTTCATGAAGCCATCCTTGACTTCTTCAGAACTTACCCACTGCTATCCCCTTAAATCTCTATACATCTTTGTCATACCATTAAACTCTGAATTATGTAACATCGTATTTTGTTTTCTTACTGTTTTTACAAGTGCTGATCTCAATTCCATGCTGTTGGATAAGCAACTTGAGAACAGGGATCATTTATTTTATTTTATTTTTCTAAGTCGTGCACAACATCTGTCAGAAGACAGAGCACTGCCAGTGCACCATAGATATTTTAAATGGAAGGAATTTGGAGTGTGGCAAGGCCTTAGCTTTGCCCTGTTGAATATTTAGGGAAATGACTGAGAAGACCTAAAAGAAAATCTTTTCAGGTTTGTAGATATCTTTAGGTTGGGAATGAGAACTCATAGTTTAATGAGGGAGGCAGATATACAACCAATGAACCTACCATGTGTAGTCAAGGACTAGAGATCTGAAAAAAAAAATACCACAGGGGTATTAGGATGGAGAAACTATCTTCATGAGTCCACAAATACTAGGAGAGGACATCTGAGCTGGGAGAGAAGTACTTTCTAAACATAGGTGGAACATACAAATCAAAAGAGCAGAGTGATCCAGAATTTTCTAGAATTGTGTATTTGAATGGCAGAAATACATGTGGATAGGTGGGCCTTGAAATATGCTATTCTGGGAAAGATAATTAAATACAGGTTGTAAAGAACCTTATGTACCTTGCAAAATGCTAGAATTCAATCCATGGATTTGGTCCATGTCAGTTTATTTCCAATCCTAACACTCCAAAGTCCCTCTTTGTGTCTTGAATGAAATGTTAGAATAACCACTTAATTGGTCTCCCCATCCACAGGTTTTTTTCTATATCGATCAAACTTCCACTCAGTCTAAGAATATTAAGCCACTTGTGGTTTCTTGTTCCTACCAAATGGAGATTAAACTCTCCCAGAGCAAGTCCTCTCTGCTGTAGGACCATGACTTAAATATCCCGCACCATCTACACTATTTCTCATGAGACATTCAAACCTAGTTTCCCCTAGCACCCAAACATATTTCATTTTGGAAATTATTCATATTTTCCAATTATTCACACCTTTCATTAAAGTGCCCATCTGCTTACCAAATTCTACCTCCTTCAAATCCCACCTTGAGTGATAAATCCCACATAAATTATCGCAGAAACTCACTGAACCATAAGACTTTTTTTACCCCCTTTGAATCTTTCAGACCTTTGTTTATAACAGCTGAACACGCACTTTGTCCTATGTAGGAGTCATCTGTGTTCCTATCAGACGATCACCTTTTCTACCCCACCTTGTTCTCTTCTTGAAGGAAAATACGTGGATTATAGTCACTTATGCAGACCCCAAAGAGGTAGGTATAGTTACTTGCTGGGGTCCACTGGCAGAGGTAGAGGGCATGAAGGATGAGTGGGTCCAGTGATACTCCTTACTAAGACCCAGAGGCTGGATAGAAGGGCCAATGAAGCCTTTTTAAAAACACAGCAGGGATTTTATGTTTATGAAGAAGCACAGACTCCTTTTAGGATCTTTGAGAAACAAAGAATTACCAATACAGAATTTTTGAAAATCTTGGATTGAGATGGTGTTACATAATGTTGTTTGAACCCTGTCTTTTCTTACCTACTAATATGTTGGGAAGATCTCCCCATGTTCGTAAGACAGGGTCTAACAAATAATGGTTCCAGAGTGCTGGATCTTGTTTCATACTGTGCACCATAACTTATTTAATCATCGACTGGGACTACTTAATTACTTCTGAGTTTGCAACAAGGAGAAAACAATCTGTTGTATTTTCTAAATTGGATTAAATGGAGAACAGTGGTCAGGGGAAAAGGACTACGGTCATGACTACTTCGTCTCAGCTCAAATTTATCTCAAGACAATTTAATATTATGGAGAATACTTCTGCCTAATTTTTCTCCTTTTGTATTCTGGAAACGTCACCAAAGAAAGAATATGATGGGAACTTACACTGATGGGGCATGTGCTCTTGTGTCATGAAATCAGTTTATTCATTCAATCACCTTCAGAAACAACCAACTCAAAGCAGAGACCTCCCTGAAGAGAGTGTGCCGGTTTTCCAAGATGGGCCACAGGTAGGAAGGCAAAGGAGCAATTGCCAAAGAAGTCCTTCAAAAACCAAAAATTTATTCTTATTGACACAAGCTTCCTCCTCTGACCTTATCTCGGAAAGTAGCACACACCCATCCATGAGCAGATTCTGTTCATCTAGGTCTTGGTCTCATTCATTAAAGCAGAGCTGTTAATATCCATTTTGAATAATCAGTGTGGAGTTTGTAAATAACAATAAATTTACCCTTAAAATTGATAATGGAGGGTCAGTCAGTGAAGCGGCGGCCTTTGGCTCAGGTCATGATCCTGGGTCCTGGGATCGAGCCCTGCATCAGGCTTCCTACTCAGTGGGGAATCTGCTTCTTCCTCTCCCTCTCCTTGTGCTCTAATAAATATCTCTTAAAAATTGATGATGGAAACCAATAATATACTTGCCAGTATATCTGCCAGAGTCTGCCAGATATTTTTTTTTTTTGGTGGAATAAAATGTCAGTTCTATCTGCATATGGATGTTCAAGAAACACATTATACATAGAAGGGAGTCAAAAAATGTTAAAGATAGAAACAACCTCAAACTCACCTTAATAATGGATTTTAGGATTCTCAGAGTCCTAACACACAATCCTATATATGTCAGCTAAAGATACAAAATACAGATGTAGACATAGAGATAGGACCCTATGCACAAACATAAAATTGAGTACTTAGCCACAGCAAAAAAAAAAAAAAAAAAAAAAGGCAGTAAGCGTTTTATGTATATTTGTCACTTTACTTAGTAACCCTTCATGTTCTGATGAAGAAAATGAATCCTGGATTTGCCACTGACCTTGTTATTAGTAATGTTATGGATACTGTAATTACACTATTTACTCTATCGTTATTTCATACTTGTTATCTATTTGTTGAGGGTTCCCAAAATGTGGTAAGCTAAGCAACTGATAGGATAGATACATTTATTAACGTAGTGGTGGCCCGAGGACACTGCTCTCCTGGACATCTCTTGCTTGGTTGGTGGTTTTTCCTTTCTTTGGGAAAGTGCCTCTTCACTAATCCATGAGATTCTTGGGCTGCCAATCAAAGGGACCTGCTCTCCTTGATTCAAAGGCAGGCATGTGGCCCAAACTAGCACAGCCAGGTTCTTGCGTCCAGAAACTGGAACAACATGCAGATGGAAAGGAATGGCATTTGGAGTCCAGTCATCTGCTCAGAAACACTCAGCTCTGCTGTTCTTGCTCTTTTCCAACAACGCTGTTGCTCAGTCCTTCCTTTGATTTCAGGGACCTACACTGAAGTTCTTAGATCCTTTCAATAAAGTTACTTTTCCAAGCATAAAGTCAGTCGCTTTGATTCCTGTTTCTTGACTTCACATTAATTTACTACCCTCCAATTCACTTCTGAGGCCCCCAAGATTCACATATAAAACTGTGATGGCAACACGTGGAGACAACGCAGGGGTTCATCCAAGAGGCAAGAAGGATTTGAGCACAGCCCAGGCTGATGCCCAGGCCTGCACTCCGTGGTGCCCCCTAACACTGTCCCTAGTCCTTCGAGGCCTTGAAAGGAATTGGAAGGATTTCAAAATTTAGGGAAGACTGTGGGACACTGACAGCTGCACCCCCCCTTTTGATTTGAAGCAGGAATATTCTTCATCAGCAGCAGTTTTTTCAGGTAGAGATACTGAACAGCCACAACCACCATCACCCACAACCCCAGAGAGAGGTCTGCAGCCCGCGTGCCAGGCTGAATGCCCACATGGATCACGAAGAAACGGTGGGTTCCAGGAAGGAGCCGTGGTCAGGGCGGTTGAGGAAACCAGGAGGCTCAGGACCTGCCAGTTTTACCAAACAGTATGGAAAGAGTTCAGTTTGTTTTTAAATTGCCTATGTGTTCATCCTAGGACACTTGAGCAGGCTATCAGACCTGGATGAAAGGCCATCTTTGAAGAGACCCAGAAAGGTTCCCTTGAGACTTCTCTTGAGCTGAACTTGCAGGAAGGAAGAGGGTCAATCATGGATGGAGGTTCAAGCGATCCTTCCCAGAGGCAAATTCCCACAGCCCCACCCCCACCCAGTCCCTCACAAGGGAGGGTCTTGTAAAGAAACAGCAGTTTACAGTTTTACCTCCATAGGGATACCACACCTTTCTGTGCCACACTGATTCCTGGGGAACAGAGTACATCCCTGGGTTTACCTTCTAGATAGACCTAGTCCCAGTAGTGCAAGGTGCTTGGCCATGTCCGCACAGAAGCTGTAGTGCTGGTGGGGGCTCCCCAGGCCTGTTTAAAATAACACAGCTCTTGCTGGAAATAGGAAGGCAGGCTCACATCCCTGTTCTTTTCCTCACTCATTTCTCTTGGAAATAGCAAACAGCTTGTACCTCCATGAGACTCTGCATGGGTTCCCATTCTCCTATGTCATTTTCCTCCATAAAACTGTTCCTTGGAGTCAGAAACTAA
Source organism: Spilogale gracilis (assembly GCA_004023965.1). Lineage (NCBI taxonomy): Eukaryota > Metazoa > Chordata > Mammalia > Carnivora > Mephitidae > Spilogale > Spilogale gracilis. The sequence continues at coordinate 69,308 of PITA01004487.1, forward strand.
GCAGCTGTATAGGGCCAGAGGAGGTGGCTCTGTGTTGTACCCCCAGACATCTTTATTGCTTTAATTACCTAAAAATACATATAAACAGTTTGACGGAGTAGGAATCTTATTCCTCAGCCTACCTGAGGACAGTAACTAGGAGAGGTGGTTTAAAGCCCGTTATTTAGAGATTTCCCTTAAAAGGCTTTTTCTGGGGGGCTCCTCAGTAGCTCAGTTGTTGGGTGTCTGCCTTCAGCCAGGGTCAAGTCCCGGGATCCAGCCCTGCATAGGCTCCCTGCTCAGCAGGAGGCCTGCTTCTCCCTCTCTCACTCC